>JAQQSO010006962.1:0-10960 GCA_028658305.1 Pachyuromys duprasi | reverse complement strand
GAATATTTCAGTATCTTTGAATTAAGTATTTGAGGAGTCAGAATGTTGGGAGGGGAAATACCCCTTTGTTTTTTCATGTTTCCTATTCAGCCGTGTGGCCACCTGCATAACCTTTTGTTTCTTTAGCTCTATCATTTTCATCTAGGGGGGCTTAGTGAACAGCCTGCCTCTGAGTGTTCAATATCCAGGCTAACTGAAATGGGACAAAACAGGATGCTAGGCTGCAACATCATTGATGCATGACCAATGTCCAAGGACCGGAGACTGCCAAAACTGATGTGGAATGTGCTATAACATTTAAAAGTATCTCAAGTAAATAAAGAAATAGCCAGTGAACAAGGTAAAGGAGGGGACAAGAGGATAGACAACAGGAAAGAATTAAGTTCAGATAAAATAAAGGAAAAGTAAGAGGGTCGGTGAGGAAGAATGTTATGAAGGAGCACCAGAGATAGAAAAAAAAAAAACAGGTGAAGAAGGCAAGGCAGAAGTCAAACTGCTATGAAAAGTAGAGAAAAAAAATAGGAAAGCATGGGGACAAAAAGGGAAACATGGGAGCAGCATCCTTTGAGTTCTCTAGAGGCATGTGGGGGTGAGTGTCATCAGCTGACCTTGCATGCATCTGTCTTTCTGATGACCTGTGGGTGGGTAGCTGGGGTTGTCCATTGCCTCTTTTGCTGTCTTGGCTTGAGTAGCTCGCTTCGGCTTGCTGGTGTCTCTGATGGCCATTGGTCATTTTGCAGTGCATGAGTCAGGCAAGTTCTCCCACCCTTCCAGACCTCTCAGTTTTCACACCCTCGGGCGGTTAACAGCCATCAGTGAGGATTTCACAATATATTTTAAGTTGGGGAAAGAATCATAGTACTTAGAACTGGACAGACAGACCTATTCTGTACCTTCAAAGCCACCTAAACAGCCTACTTCAGGGATACAGTTGTGGATGCCAAGTTGTCTGCTGGAGCTTCAGAGTTAGTATTCGTAGCAGTGGAATCTCATCGTAGACAGGGCTTGTCCTCATCCAGCCTTCTGCAGTTGTATCTCACCTTAGGAAATGAGCAGTTTGGTTTCTGGCTTCATGTCTTGTAATTATTACCCTGTATTTGGTTTTCTGAGAGGTGTTTATATCTGAGGTAACTGCCATTTTCCCCTATGACATTGAAGTGACCTTGCTGAACAAAAATTCTCATTTTTTTTGTAGCTCTAGAAATATTTCTTCTATTATTCTTGGCATGAAATTCCACCCCCACCTAAGGATTTATTGGTCTTTGATTGCAGCTGGATAAGGAAAAGTCAGTTTTCTTCAATGGAGTCACGCCTGGTATATTGACTACACTCAAGGTAGGCCCTATGCCCTGGAATAGTTACTGAACGCCAATCATACCCCAGGGATTAGGAGAGGGAGAGAAGAGGAGAGGAAGAAGGGAGGGAGGATGCAGGGAATGGGGAGAAAGGGAGGAAGGAAGGAAGGAAGGAAGGAAGAAAGGATGAATAAAGTTTGGGGGATAGAGAGGTGCAGGAGGATCTGAGAGAAGTTGAGAGAAAGGAATGAATATGATTAAAATATATTTTATAAAATTCTCATGTGGAGAAAGGGGAATTCTTTTCCACTGCTGCTGGTGGGAATGTAAACTTGTACAAGCACTTTGGAAATCAATCTGTCATTTTCTCAGACAATTAGGAATAGTGCTTCTTCAAGATCCAGCTATAACACTCCTAGGCATATATCCAAAATATGATCAAGTACACAACAAGGACATTTGCTTAACCATGTTTGCAGCAGCTCTATTCATAATAGCCAGAACCTGGAAACAACCCAGATGCTCCTTAACAGAGGAATGGATACAGAAATTGTGGTACATCTACACAATGCAATTAGAAACAAGGAAATCATGAAATTTGCAGGCAAATGGTGGAATCTAGGAAAGAACATCCTGAGTGAGGTATCCCAGAAGCAGAAAGACACACACGGTATATACCCAGTTATAAGTGGAACCAGACCTAAAAGATAGGATAAACATACTAAAATCTGTACACCTAAAGAAGCTAAGCAAGGAGGAGGACCCTGGGTAAGAAGATCAATCCTCACTCAGAAAGACAAATGGGATGGTCATTGGAAGAAGGAGAAAACAGGGAACAGAACAGGAGCCTACCAGAGAGGGCCCCTGAAAGACTCTACCCAGCAGTGTACCAAAGCAAAAGCTGAGAATCATAAACAAACTTTGGGCAGAGTGCAGGGAATCTTATGAAACAAGGGGAAGATAGTAAGACCTGGAGAGGAGAGGAGCTCCACAAGGAGAGCAACAGAACCAAAATATTTGGGCACAGAGGACTTTTCTGAGACTGATATTCCAAACAAGGACCATTCATTGAGATGGCCTGGAACCCCTGCACAGAGGTAGTGTATGGCAGCTCAGTATCCAAGCAGTGTCCTACCTAGTAAGGGGAACAGGGACTGTCTCTGACACGGACTCAATGACTAGCTCTTTGATCACCTACTCTTGAAAGGGGAGCAGCCTTGCCAGGCCACAGAGGAGGACAATGCAGTCAGTCCTGATGAGACCTGACAAGCTAGGGCCAGATGAAAAGGGAGGAGGACTTCCCTTATCAGTAGACTTAGAGAGGGAAATGGGAGGAGATGATAGAGGGAGGGTGGGATTGGGAGGGAATGAGGGAGGGGCTATAGCTGGGATACAAAGTGAATAAACTGTAATTAATATAAAAAATAAAAATTTAATTAAAAATTTTAAAAAAGAAAAGAAAAAGGAAAAAATTTCAAAGAATAAATAAAAATTACTTCTTAATAAAAATGTTCCTTCATGTTTTCTTAGATTACTATCTAGAAAGTCTACTAAATTAGGTGCTAGGCTTTCATATCTGATAACCTCAAATCCCCTCCCCACCACTGTTTGATTTTTCTTAGTTTCAGAAAACTCTTCCCTCTTTTGCTATATACGTTAGTTTAAACTCTGCAACCAAGTGGTGATTTCCTCTGATTCGCATCCAGAAAGTTAGCTGTAGAAGTGATAAAGGTGAGTTTTCTAGTTTCTGACTCAAGGGACTTCATCTTTACACTGTTGCCATAGAATATGGACAGTTTTAAGTTACATGGGAATACTTAATGTGTTTGAAAATATACTGAGCATATGTTGTAAAAATGCAGATATGAAAACAAAGTCTCTGCTTTCATAGGATTTATTTTCTAAAGAAATCCTAGGGGATATTTATTTTGTAAGTATTATTTAAAAATTTAAAATTTTACTTTCATCTCTAAATCAATAAGGCTATATTCATTTATCATTTACAATATTTTTATATTTGTGTATATATGCACATTGCATATTGACTAAATCCAGCTACTTAACTAAACTATATACATTAAGTTATATTATTATCAGCTTTCAATGAAAATTGCTTGTATTTTTCAAGAACAAAATGTATTGTAATAAATCACTAAACTAGATTAATGTTGAATTTATTTCTAACTAAAAATTTTTATTATTTGACCAACATTCTTCCAGTTTTCATCCTTTCAACCTCTTTCTTCCTAAAAACAAAACAAAACAAAACAAAACCCTTCATTTATTCTCTACTTTTACAAAATTAATCTTTTTTTGTTTCACATGTAAGTGAGATCATAGTGTATTTGGCTTTCTCTATTTGACTTAATTCCTTTAAAAAATTCTTCCATGTTGTCAAAAATGTCAGGCTTTAATTTTTATGGCAATATTCCACTTTGTCAATATGCCACATTTCCTTATATGTTCATTTATTGCTAGACATTGGTTCCAGATCTTAGTTGATGTGTCATGTTCCTGTAAACACGGCATCAAAGGTATCTCTTTCATGTACTGATTTCATTTTTATCAATCAAATTTGGTTTGAGACAGTTTCACCAAAGTAATCATTGCAATTCTCCGTCTATACACCACCCCTGTCTACCTTCTTCCTTCCTACAAATCTTTCTCCATGTTTCTGTATACTACTTTTGCTTTGTGACTCGCTGAGATTAACCAGGACCATATGTGTGACCATGGGTTTGTAACTGTCTGTTGGAGCTTAGTAGACTCCAGTGTACAACCAGAGATGGTAATTCCCTGTCTCCCAGAACCTACCAGTAGACAACAGCTCAGAGACAAAGGGTGGGCGCCCCTCCCACTTCCTTGACTGCTAAAAAGGCAGGCCTCATGTGTGGCGAGTGTAAGTAACTATGGTTAGTGTTGTGAGATAGTCATTGAAGTCCTTGTATTGTGTCTAGAAAATGGTGTTTTGTAGCCCATCACCCCAATCGTCTAGCTATTACATACTTCCTCTTCTAGAATGTTCCCTAAGCAAAGGTAGTTTAAATTTGTTTAGGGATGAACAGACAAGTGTTGCTTATGTTCCACATCAGGGGCAACCACAGTCTCTTTTCATTCCCCACCATTACTTCCAAGAAGAGGTATCTCTGATTGAGATTAGAAGCTTCTTTTATCTACCCATTAAATACTGCATATTCATTTAAAAATATATAATCACTGTGGGATTACCAGATCACACAGAATACCGTTATCTTTTAAAGAAACCTTACTGATTTCCCTAACAGCAATATTAATTTCCATTTCCACCAAACTTGAATAAGACCTCCCATTCCTGAATGAGGTTTCTGAATCCTCCCTAGGGTCCTCCTTAGTGTTTAGCTTCTTTAGGTCTGTAGATTTTTGTATGTTTATCCTACATTATATGGCTGATATCCACTTATAAGTGAATATATACCATGTGTGTCTTTCTACTTCTGGGTGACCTAACTCCTGATGATCTTTTCTTGTTCCATCCATTTGCCTGCAAGTTTTATGAACTCCTTGTTTTTAATAGTTGGGTAGTATTCCATTGTGCCACAATTTCTGTATCCATTTCTCCATTGAGGGACATCTAGGTTGCTTCCAGATTCTGGCTATTACAAATAAAGCTGCTTTGAACCAACAAGGGATCGAAGAAGATGCTGAGACTCAGCCAAACTTTGAGCAGAGTGCAGGGAGTCTTATGGAAAAGGGAGGTGGACAGAAGGACATGGAGGGGACATGAGCCCCACAATGAGACCAACAACATTGACCCTAGGGGGATCCTGCAGAGACTGATGTACCAACCAAGGACTATGCATGGAGAGGACCTAGACCCCCTGTTCAAATGTGGCCAATAGGCAGCTCAGTTTCCATACAGTTACCTAAGTAAAGGGAGCAGGAGCTTCCTCTGTCATAAACTCAGTTGCCTACTCTTTGGTCACTTCCCCCTGGCAATGCAACCTTGCCAGGCCACAGAGGAAGAGTATCCAGATAGTATTAATGAGACTTGATAAGCTAGGGGCTCATGGCAGGGGAGGAGAACTCCTCATTTCAGTGGGCTAGGAGAAGGGGCTGGGGGGAAGAGGGAGGGAGGAGTAGAGTTGGGCTACACAATGAATAAATTGTAAAACAAAAACAAAAAGACTTCCCATTTCGCCACATTTTACCCCAAATTACCTTTTGAGATGAGCCATTCTTGTGTGTATGAAGTGACACTTCATTGTGTTTTAATCAGTATCTTCCTGCTAGTCAGTGATATTGAGCATGGTTCATACACCTGCTCTCCATGTGTATGTCTTCCTTTGGGGAATGTCTAGTCAGTTCCTTTTCAAATTTTCTAAATGTGACGTACTGTTTTCTTAAACTCTTGAGTTGTTTGAGTTACTTACATATTTCAGATGTTAACCCTTTTCCAGATGTATAGCTTGCAAATATTTTCTCCCATTCTGTAGATTATCTTTTCTTTCTAAAAACCATTTGTTGAAAAGTCTATCCTTTCCCCCAGTGGATGGTTTGGTACCCTTAGTTGAAAAGTAACTGAGCACTTAGATCACTAAGAAAACTATCTTGTTTCTCAGAAGCGAAGAAAAGCCTAAGTTTTCTATATTTTCCCAAAAGGTTAAATCCAAAGCATTAGTCATATAGATTGGCATGAGTCCAGGCTGACCCTGGATCTAATAATATTTGAATCAAGGTTATAAGAGTAGGAGTTGAGTTTTAATAGTTTCTAAAAACGTAAGTATATGTTAATATGCTCAGGCTGTCATAACAAAGTGCATTAACCGGGTGACTTAAACAACAGAAGTCTGTTTTGAAAAATCCTCCTTGAGACTGAACACTGAAGATCAAAGTACTGGTGGGGCTCCTGTCTGAGGAGAGCACTGCACTTGATATTCATCTTGGAGCGGGGTGGAGATAGAGATGAGATTAGAGATAGAAATAGAGATAGAGATAGAGGCTGTACTGTTGTCTCTTCTTATTGAAAAGGCACCTATCAGGTCAGAGCCAATGTGCTTAATTCTTATTAATTTCATCTGGCATTAATAACCTCAGAGGTTCATTCTCTAAATAGTGATGGGGGCTATAGCTTTGAAATGAGAATTTGGAAGGTGTAGACCTTGCTCCATCACAAAGTAAGAGTAGTTTTCCTTCGGCATCTCCATGTGTCTTTATGTTAGCAATGCAAAAACTGATTTCTTCCCAGTAGTATAAAATCCATTGTGTGATGGTGAACATTGATTGTTAGATAGGATCCAAAGTCAAATAGGAGACAAGCCTTCAAGCACACTTATGAGGGATTATCTAAATTAGGTTAAATGAGTGGAAAAACCCACCCTAAGTTGACACCGTTTCCTGTGTGTGAGCTTGAAATGCATAAAATGGAGGAGGCTAAAGAGTGTGAACATGAACTGCTTTATTCTTGACTGTGCCTAAAATGTAACCAGCTGCTTCAAGCCCTTGTCACCATGAATTCTTCACTGTGATATACTTCACCTTGTGATTCTGAGCCAAACCAAACCAAACCAAACCAAACCAAACCAAACAAAACCCTCTTATTTAAGTTGCTTTTGTCAGGTTACTTTTTTCAACAATGAGAAAAACAAACACCTCTATCAGAATTCAGAAACCTAGTGCACCTACCAAAAAGATGATTCAGTGTCCCCATCCTACCTGAGTGGAGAGACTTATAATTGAGAAGCTAAGAACTTTGCAGATCACTGAGCCCATGGCTGAGACTCAACTTCGAACCAAAGTTTTTAACCTGAAATGTACTTTTTTTCCAGACAGAAAACATTAAATATTCCACATGTCTTTTCCTCCCATTAGAAATGCTTTAAAATTCTCTCTCCTGTAGTGGCATGCAGAAAAGAAGGAACCTTTGCACTTCATCAAACCATGGTATTTTCTAAATGTCTATTTCTCATAGATAGTGTGGCTGCAGCCTGGTGCATTTAACTTCTTCTCTGTCAGCAACAGATTCAGAGTCTTGGCTTCCTGCTGCCTGGGGGCAGGCACCAGAACTGCCTTCACATTCAAGGGCAAGAAACCAGCCAGATGTTGCCAGAGTGAAAACATTGGCAGGGACATTTTATTTCACAAACTCTTTTAAAATTACATTTGAAAATGTTGAGATGCCATGGTGTTGATCTTTCTTTTCAGTAAACTATGCGCCTTTGTATTAGCTATAAGATTGGGGGTCTGTGAAAGTTTTGGGTTGGGCAAGAGCCCAGAAGAAGGTGTTTGGCTATCCTCTTGTTTCCTGTGTGGTGCACACTTCAAGGGTCGCTGAGCAAATTCAGAAAGTAGCAGAGATTAGCACAGTGTGTTGCTCAGGAATCAGTTGACAGCATCGTGTTCCCCAACACTTTATCTTCCTATCAATTGAGAACAATGAGTAAATTCTCTAGCTAAGATTGGAGATTTTTTGAAAAAGATTTTACTTAATTGGAGGCAAATACATACAAGTTATCTGCTAGCTGGAATCAGTGAATTTGTCCACGTTTTCTTATGTATAACAATCCCATTCTTTTCATCTTTCTGGCATGCAATAATTTGGAACCTTTGTAGCATGGGGCTGGGGATAGCTGATGTCATTCCAACACATGGGTGAAGCCCACTCAGCATACATTATGAAAAACAGTTCATGTTAGTGTTTAAATGCAACTTGTCTCCCTGCCAAAGAAAATGGAGGCCTCTAATAAGGCCCATGTGTCAAGGAAACTTGTTTGGAAGTTTGGAGTTTTCCTGTCTCTGTAGAGGATTGCTGTATGAAACAGTTCGGAGTGTGTCATTGTGCCATCACCTTGCCACAACTCAAGTGCATCAGGGAGCTCAATGGTCTTTCAGGAGTGTCTTATTTTTCACATTCATATAATATGCTGGAGAAGAAATTCATCCACCAGCTCATTCATTGTGGTTCACAGGGGAATCTTGGTTTCAGAGCCTCTCTGGCATTAAGTTCTTTGCAGGGATTTTGGCTTTGGTTGAGCATTGTGGCTGGTTGACAATAAATGGGTCAAATCCCTTTCTAATGTTTAGTTTTAAAATTTCTCACCCTTCTGTGTGTGTACATGTGATTGTGTGTGTGAGAGTGAGTGCATATGCCTGGGTTACAGGTTTGGGTGATACCAGTTCATTTGTGTTTTGTTTTGTACTTGGGTCTGTACTAAGGTTCACATGACTGAGGAGCAAGCACTCTTAACCACTGAATTGTCTCTAGATCTAGATTTCCAATTTCTTACTTGCTTATTTTCATAGCCTCACCCACGTTCAGTTTTTTATAAAACTCTGCATTTTTTTTTTCTTCACTGCCTAACTCCCATTAGTAGCTGTTAATGGGAGGAACTCAGTTCCTGACTGCTGGTTTCATTAAGAATTTTCTCATTGCTCCAGAAGGAGACCAACAGAGCCAAAACAAAAACAAAAACAAAAAAACTGGGCCCTGGAGGCCCTACAGAGACTCATATCCCAACCAAGGAGAGGACCTAGACCCCCTGCTCAGGTGTAACCCATAGACTCAGTCTCTAAGTGGGTTCCCTAGTAAGGGGATCAGGGGCTGTCTCTGGCATGAACTCAGTGGCTGTCTCTCTGATCACCAGCCCCTGGGGGATACAGCCTTACCAGGCTACAGAGGAAGACAATGCAACAGTCCTGATGAGACCTTACAGGCTAGGGTCAGTTAAAAGGGGAGGAGGTCCTTCCCTACCAGTGGACTAGGGGAGGGCATAGGAGGAGAAGAAGAAGAAGGGAAGGTGGGATTGGAGGAGAAGAGGAAGGGGGGACACAGTTGGGCTATAAAGTGAATAAATTATAATAAACAACAATAATAAATAAGTAAAAAGAATCTTCTCCTCTTTCCGATCCCACAACTACCTAGAATATACAAACGCTTCATTCTGAATAAGACTTTTACTGTTCACAAATGGCCATTCTTAGCTTAAAAGTTTTCCAGGGAGAAAACGCATCAAGGTGTGAACTACTTTTAACTCCTTGACATACTGGCTGTCTTTATAGGACAGAGATAAAAGCATGACATGAACAGAGCATAGCAAAGAGAGTCAGTGACTTAGGTCTACTATTGTGGCAATGGAATACCATGGTTAAAAATATGTGGAAGAAAGGGTTCCTTTGGCTCCTGCTTCCTCATGACTGTTCATCATTGAAGGAAGTCAGGGCAGGAACACAAACAGGGCAAGAACCTGGAAGCAGGAGCTGATGCAGAGGCCAAAGAGGAATGGTGCTTACTGGCTTGTTCCCCATGACTTGCTCAGCTGGCTTTCTTATAGAACCCAGGACCACCAGCACAAGGATGGCACAACCCACAACTGGCTGAGCTCTCCCCTATTCGTCACTGCTTAAGAAAATGCCCGATGAGTGTTTACAGCAAGATCTTATGGAGGCATTTTCTTAATTGAGGCCGCCTGTGCTCAGATGACTGCAGTCTGTGTCACGTTGAGATGTACCAGTCAGTATTGTCAGTAATGATCACTAGACAAAGAAGAGACTCTATACAGCAATGTATCAAAGCAGATCTTAAGACTCACAACCAAGCCTTTGGCAGAGGGCAGGGAATAATATGAAAATAGGGGGAGTTAGTAAGACTTGGGGAGAACAAGAGCTCCATAAAGACCAAATAGATCAGGGCACAGGGGCCTTATACGAGACTGTTTCTCCAACCGAGGACCATGTATGGATATAACCTAAAACCCCTGTTCAGATGTGGCCCATGGTAGCTCAGTATCCAACTGGGTACCCTAGTAAGGGGAACAGGGACTATTTCTGTCATGAGCTCAATGGCTGGCTCTTTAATACTCCACACACACACACACACCCAGGAGGAACAGCCTAGCTAGATCCCAGAAGAGGACATTGCAGCCAGCCCTGAAGAGACAAGATAAGCTAGGGTCAGAAGGAAGGGGAGGAGGTCCTCCCCCATCAATGGACTTGGAAGGGGGCAGGGAGGAGATGAGGGAGGGATGGGGAGAGTGGGAGGGAATGAAGGAGGGGGCTACGACTGGGATACAAAGTACCTAACCTGTGATTAATATAAAAATAAATAAATTACATTAAAATTTTTTGCAGAAAGCACTCAGTGGAAGAAGACAACATTATTTGTTTAATGTTTCCATACTTTCCTAAAGAAAGAGGGTTTAAATTGATATTAGATTACACATATTATTTGCTATATGTTACAGGTATGTTTACCACTAAAATAACTATGTATTATGCTATGAATTTAGACTTAGGCATTACAGAGTTATCTTGTATTCATTATTATTTTAGTTTACAAGTCAATTAGATACCAATTATTAAATTTTATCATGCGAATCCAAGATGGCTGCCACGAGAGAACACTGTGTCTGAGGAGTAGGACAGCAGAAACAACGCAGCAACCAGGAGACTGAACTTTGGGACCTAAGACTCCAGCATTTGTGATTGCCAGATATTGGAGGAACAAGAGGAGAGACAAAAAGAGGAAATGAACAAGGCCCTCAAAGAAATGGAGAAGAAATTAACTGCCCGCATAGAGGAACAATCAAAGATAGACAGAGAGGAAACAACCAAAATAGGAGACACAGTCAATCAGTTGAAGGAAACGGTACAAAGCATGAAAACGGAATTAGAATCTATAAAGAAGACACAAA
>JAQQSO010006961.1:0-10961 GCA_028658305.1 Pachyuromys duprasi | reverse complement strand
CTAGATCCCAGGGGAGGACATTGCAGCCAGCCCTGAAGAGACAGGATGAGCTGGGGTTGGATGGAAGGGGAGGAGGTCCTTCCCTTTGGTGGACTTGGAGGGGGCGGGGAGGAGGGAGATGAGGGAGGGAGAGGAAGGGTGGGAGGGAATGAAGGAGGGGGGCTATGCCTGGGATGCAAAGTACCTAACCTGTGATTGATATAAAAATAAATAAATTTATAAAATTAAAAAAAGAAATAATGCACTGTGTATATACTGTATGTAATATAATATATGCACCCATAAAAGAGATGACATATTGATTCAAATATATCATACAACAATATTAAAATAACACCCTAAATTTTAAATGCCAGAGGTAAATACTAAAAAGGATCTTATTTTATTTCCATCAATTAACAAGAATATAAAAATTTATAGGAAAAAAAGACTGTTAACCAAGAAGTGGAGAGAAGTGCAAAGTAGATCTGGTAATGTTCACAACTGTATAATTTTAGTTAAGCCAAAGAAAAAATATTAATATCACACATATGGATGAAAATAAAAAATATATATAGCATATATCGTTACACATAACTTTGAAATCATTGTATATTAATTATATCTCAGAAAAGAGGAACTTCCAGTTGAAATTCAGAGAAAATGAGGTATAAGAAGAAAACCGTTCTTTTTTAATTTTTATTTGTTATTTTTATTAAATACACTATCTTCACTTTGTATTCCACCTGTAGATCCCTACCTCCTACCCTCCCAATCCCACCTCCACTTCCTCTCATCCACCCATAGCCCTCCTCCAGTCCACTGATAGGGAAGGTCTTCCTCCCCTTCCTTATGACCCTAGTCTATTAAGTCTCATCAGGAGTGGCTGTATTGTCTTCCTCTGTGGCCTGGTAAGGCTGTACCTCCCTGAGGGGTAGATGATGAAGAGCAGGCCAATCAGTTCATGTCAGAGACAGTCCCTATTCCCATTACTATGGAACCCACTTGGACACTGAACTGCCATGGGCTACATCTGTGCAGGGGTTCTAGGTTATCTTCCTGCATGGAACTTGGTTGGAGTATCAGTCTCAGGAAAGACCCCTGTGCTCAGATTTTTTGATTCTGTTCCTCTCCTTGTGGAGCTCCCATCCTCTCTAGATCTTACTGTTTCCCACTTATTTCATGAGATTCCCTGAAGTCTGCCCAAAGGTTGGCCATAAGTTTGAGCATCTGCTTTGATAGTCTGCAGGGCAGAGACTTTCAGAGGCTCTCTGTGGCAGGCTCCTGTCCTGTTCCCTGTTTTCTACCTTTTCTGATTTCCATCTCTTTGCCTTTCTGAAGGACTAAGCAACTTACCCAAGGTCTTCCTTCTTGATTAGCTTCTTTAGGTGAACAGATTTTAGTATGTTTATCCTATATTATAGGTCTAATATCCACTAATAGGTGAGTCTATACCATGTGTGTCTCTCTCCTTCTGGGATACCTCATTTAGGATGATCTTTTCCAGTTCCCCCCATTTGCCTGCAAATTTCATGATTTCCTCGTTTTTAATTACTGAATAGTATTCCACTGTGTAAATGCACCACAATTTCTGTATCCATTCCTCATCTGAGAGATATCTGGGTTGGTTCCAGCTTCTGGCTATTACAAATAAAGCTGCTACAAACATGGTTGAGCAAATGTCTTTGTATACTTGAGCATATTTTGGATATATGCCTAGGAGTGGATCTTGTGAATCTTGAGGTAGCACTATTCGTAATTGTCTGAGAAAGCACCACATTGATTTCCAAAGTGGTTGTACAAGTTTACATTCCCACCAGCAGTGAAGTAGGGTTCCTATTTCTTCACATCCTCTTTAGCATGAATTGTCACTTGAGTTTTTGATCTTAGCCATTCTGATGGGTATAAGGTGAAATCTCAGGGTCATTTTGATTTGCATTTCCCTGATGTGTAAGGATGTTGACCATTTCTTTCAGTGTTTCTCTACTATTCGATATTCTTCTACTGTGAATTCTCTGTTCCCCATTTTTAAATGGATGACTTGATTTGTTGCTGATTAGCTTCTTGAGTTCTTTATATATTCTGGATATTAGCCCTCTGTCAGATATAGGGTTGCTGAAGATCCTTTCTCAATCTGTAGGCTGTTATTTTGTTTTGATGACAATGCCCTTTGCTTTACAGAAGCTTTTCAGTTTCATGAGATCCCATTTATTGATTGTTGTTCTTAGAGCCTGTGCTTTTAATGTTCTGTTCAGGAAGTTGCCTCCTGTGCCAATGAGTTCAAAGCTCTTCCTCACCTTTTCTTCTAACAGGTTCAGTGTGTCTGGTTTTATATTGAGGTCTTTGATCCACATGGACTTTAGTTTTGTGCAGGGTGATAAGTATGGATCTATTTGCATTTCCAACATGTAGACATCCAGTTGGACCAGCACTATTTGTTGAAGATGCTGTCTTTTTTCCATTGTGTGGTTTTGGAAACTTTGTCAAAAATCATGTGTCCATTAGTGTGTGGGTTTATTTCTGGGTCTTCTATCCAATTTCACTGATCTACCATTCTGTTTCTATGCCACTACCATGCAGTTTTTACTATTGTTGCTCTATAATACAGCTTGAGATCAGGGATGAAGATGCCTCGAGAAGATCTTTTATAGTAGAGGATTGTTTTAGCAATTCTTGGTTTCTTGCTAATCTTTATGAAGTTGATAATTTTTTCAAGGTCTATAATACTTGTGTTCATAATTTTTTAGAAATTGCATTGATTCTGTTGATTGCTTTTGGTAAGATGGCCATTTTTTCTATGTTAATCCTGCCAAGCCACAAGCATGGGAGACCTTTTCATCTTCTGATATATTCTTCTATTTCTTTCTTCAGAGACTTGAAGTTTTTTCATACAAATCTTTAACTTGCTACATTAGAGTCACACCAAGGTGCTTTATGTCCTTTGTTGCTACGGTGAAGGGTGTTGCTTCATTAATTTCTTTCTCAGCTCTTTTGTCTTTTGTATTCAGGAGGGCTACTAATTTTTTTGAGTTAATTTTGTATCCATCCACTTTGCTGAAAGTGTTTATCAGGTGTAGGAGTTTCCTGGTAGAATTCCTGGTAGATTGGGGTCAATCAGGTACACTATCATATCATCTGCAAATAGTAATACATTGAATTCTTCCTTTCCAATTTGTTTCCCCTTGATCTCCTTTAATTGTTTTATTGCTCTAGTAATGACTTCAGGATCTATGTTGAAGAGATATGGAGAGTGGGCAGCCTTGCCTTGTCCCTGTTTTCAATGGGATTGCTTTAAGGTTTTCATTGTTTAGTTTGATGTTAGCTACAGGCTTGCTGTATATTCCATTTACTATGTTTAGTTATATGTCTTTTATCTCTCCAAGACTTTAAACATAAATGGATGTTGGATTTTGTGAAATACTTTTTCAGCATCTAAGGAGATGATCATGTGTTTTTTTTTTCTTTCAGTTTACTTAATGGTGGATCACTTTGTTGGATTTCCATATATTCAACCACCCCTGCATACCTGTGATGAAGCCTTCTTGGTCATAGTGCATGATATCTTTGATATATTCTTGTATTCAGTTTGCAAGTATTTTGTTGAGTATTTTTGCATCAATGTTCATAAGGGAGATTGGCCTGAAATTCTCTCTTTGTTGGGTCTTTGTGTGGCTTAGGTATCAAGGTGACTTAGGTATCCTAGGAAATATAGGATTATTTAATTGATTTACCTGTTCTTGATTCAGCATTGGTAAGTGGAATTGATTAAGAAAATGGTCCATTTCGTTTAGTTTTTCAAATATGTGGCAAATAGGCTTTTGCAATAAGACCTAATGATTGTTTGGATTTCCACAGAGTCTGTTGTTATGTCCCCCTTTTCATTTCTGATTTAGTTGATTTGGATAGTGTCTCTCTGCCTTTTAATTAGTTTGTCTAAGTGTTTGTCTATCTTGTTGATTTTCTCAAAGAACCAGCTCTTGGTTTCATTGATTCTTTGAATTATTTTTAATTTCTTATTTATTGATTTCAGCCCTGAGTTTGGTTATTTCCAATTGTCTACCCCTCTTTGGTGTGTCTGCTTCTTTATTGTCTAGGGCTTTTAGGTGAGCCATTAAGTTGCTTGAATGAGATGTTGTGAATTTCTTCTTGAAAGCACTTAGTGCTATGAACTTTCCTCTTGGCACTGCTTTCATTGTATCCCATAACTTTGGGTATAATGTGCCTTCATTTTCATTGAATTCTAGGAAGACTTTAAGTTCTTTCTTTCTTTCTTTTCTGACCCAAGCTGCCATTTAGTAGCAAGTTGTTCAGTTTCCTTGTGTGTGTAGGGTTTTTGCTATTTCTGTTGTTGTTGAGGTTCAGTTTAGTCCATGGTTGTCAGATAGGATACAAGGGATTATTTCAATCATCCTGTATCTTTTGAAGCTTGCTTTGTGACCAACTATCTGGTCTATTTTGGAGAAGGTTCCATGAAGTACTGAGAAGAAGGTAAATTTTTGTGTGTGTGTTTGGGTGAAAGGTTCTGTAGAAGTCTGTTATGTTCATTTGATTCATGACCTCTGTTAGAATTATTGTTTTCTTTATTTAATTTCTGTTTTGTTGACCTTTTCTTTTTTGAGAGTGGAGTGTTGAAGTCTCTCACTATTAATGTGTGGGGATATATGTGTGGTTTAAATTTTATTAATGTTTCTTTTACAAGTATGGGTGCTCTTGTATTTGGGGCATAGATGTTCAAGATTGTGATGTCTTCCTGGTGAAATTTTCCCTTGGTGAGTTTGAAGTGTTCTTCCCCATCTCCATTTATTAATTTTGGTTGAAAATCTATTTTATTAGATATTAAAGTGGCTACTACTGCTTGCGTCTTGGGTCCATTTGCTTGAAAACTGTCTTCTAGCCCTTTACTATCAGGTAATGTCTATCTTTATGACTTAAGTGTGTTTCTTGTATGCAACAGATTGCTGGGTCTTGTTTAAGCATCAATCCTTTTAGTATGTGTCTTTTTATTGGAGAATTTATTCCATTAATGTTGAGAGAGATTAATGACCAGTGGCTATTAGATCCTTTGGTTTTGATGTTGGCTATGGTAGTGTGTTTGTGTGCTTGGCAACTTTTAGTTTTGCTGTAGTGAGGTTATTTATTTCTTTTGTTTTCTTGAAAGTAGTTAGTTTTCTTGGGTTGTATTTTTCCTTCTAGTATCTTCTGTAACACTGGATTTGTGTGTAGGTATTGTTGAAATTTGTTTTTGTCGTTGACTATCTTGTTTTTTCCATCTATGAGAGCTGAGAGTCTTCCTGGGTATAGTACCCTGGGCTGACATCTGTGTTCTCTTAGTGTCTTCATAGCCGTTTAAGCCTTTTTGGCTTTCTTAGTCTCTTTTGGAAAGTCAGGTGTGATTTTGAAGGGTTTACCATTATATGATATTTGGCCTTTTTCCTTTGCAGCTTTTAGTATTTTTGTTGTTGTTGTTGTTCTGTACTTACTCTTTTGATTATTATGTGGTGGGAGGATTTTGTTTTCTGATCTAATTTATTACGTGATCTGTAGGCCTCTTGTATGCTTATAGGCCTCTCCTTTAAGTTGGAGGAATTTTGTTCTATGATTTTGTTGAAAATATTTTCTTGGCCTTGGAGGAGGGAATCTTATTTTTCCTCTATCCTATTATTCTTAGTTTTTCTCTTTTCATAATGTCTTGGATTTTTTGGATGATTTGTGTCAGGAATTGTTTAGATTCATTATTTTCTTTGACAGATATATCGATTTCTTCCATTGTATCTTCCACACCTGATACTTTTTCTTCCATCTTTTGTAGTGTGTCGGTTATGCTTACCTCTGTAGTTCCTGTTTTCTTTCCTAAGTTCTCCCTCTCCAGGATTTCCTCCATTTATGTTTTCTTTAATTTTTCCAATTCTATCTTTAGATCTTGAACTATTTTGTTGATTACCGTGACCTGTCTGACTGTATTTTCCTGTTTTTCCATCAATTCCTTCACCTGTTAGTTTGAACATTCTTCTGTTACTTTTATTACTTTCAGTAATTTAATCATTTCCTCTGTGAAAGCCACAAATGCACTGTTTGGCTGCATCTTCCTATATTTCTTTACAGATGGCCATAATCTGTTTGACTTTATCTTCTTCTATTTCTTTATGCATTTTATTTGTTTTCTTCATTAACCTCTTCATAAGCATAGATGGCTAAGGTCATATTCTTTAATTTCACTTATGTTAGGTTATGCCACTTGCCTATGGATAACTGGGTTCTGGGAATGCCAAATTCCTTTGCCCTTTGTTAGTTGTACTTTTATATTGGCCTCTGCCCATCTGGCTTTTTCAGGTTTGGCTGTTAATTTCTGAGCCTTCTGCAAACTTGGCACAGGAAGAATCCCCTTTGCATTGTTCTGAAGCTTTTTGGGTATGGTCAACTGAATGGTGGTGCTTCTCAGGAATTGTCACAGTTCACCTCAGGCATATGGACCTGTGTGGTAACTGTGGCGTTCAGGAAGGTTCTCTCGACAGGGGAAGTCCTGGATACAGCTGCCCTGCTGCTGGGTTTCTTGCTCAGAATTTAGCCAGCTGCTGTTCTTAAACTGTGTTTGCTGGGCACAGCCCTCTTGAAGAACCAGGGAGTCCTTTAGTTTCATCAGTTTAGCTAGGGATAACTGGTTGCAACTTGGAGCAGTATCTGAGGGCTACAACAATGACTCTCAGGCTTCTGTAGATCTGAGGTTGCAGCTGTGTGCTCCAGCTTGGAGCCATAATCAATGGTAGATGAGCGCAGCACACATGCCTGTATTAGGAGGCCAGAGCCTAGAACCTGAGGCAACCCAGAAATGTTTCTGGAGCTTAGTGTCCTAAGGGTTGGACCTGACGTCCCCCTCCCCAAACCCCCATAGGGTTTTCTCCACACAGGGACACCCATTCTATGGTGTTTTGGGGTCTTTGTTCCTTCTGGGATGGCAAGTAGAACATGCAGACACATGGCTTTGCCTTGCTGGCGGTTGGGTGCCTTGGTGCCTGCAGGAACACAGGAATTTTTCCCAAGAACTTTTTGGGAATAGGGTGGTGTTGGCTGAGTGCTCTGAGGTCAGACCTGCTTGTTCCCCTCATTGCGGGGTTTCCACCAGACAGAGAAACTCAGTCTCTGGTGCCCTGGGGCCCTCAGTTTTGTCTGGGATGATGAGTGGGGGCATGCAGGCAGGACTCTGTGCTGGCATTTGTGCACCCCACTCTGGGTTGGCTGCTAGACACCCACAGGACACAGGTCTTTTTCCAGGGATTGTCTGGGTGACCAGAGGTCAGTCCTGATCACTTCCTGCACCATGGGGTTTTCTTTCAACTGGAAATCCCAATCTCTGGTATTGCGGGGCCCACAGTTCAGTCTGGGACAATGATCAGAGCACCCTGGTGTATGGCTCTGGGCTGGCAAATGAGCTCCTGGCAAGATCTGGGAACTCTTCCAAGGTTTCACTGGGTGACCTGAAGCAGGCTGATTCCTCCACCATGGGGTTTGCTCTCACTGTGAAATATAATGTCTGGTGTTTTAGGGCCCAGAGTTCAGTCTGCTGGCCACTGTGCATACCCTGCTGTGCTGCAGGTCAGAAAGTATGTACTCCCAGCACTGCCATCTTGGATCTCCCCCCCAAAACATTCTTACATCGAGAAGAACAGAGAAAGTACAAGCTTTTGATGGGCTCATGATATAAACAGGATTACATGGAAAACAACTAAACCAAAATGTCAGGAGATATAAGATATTTTCATTTACTAACAAGATCAGAGTTAATTTGGTATCTGGTGTCCTTGGGATAGAATGAGGCATGCTTTTGTTATATGCTTAAGAATAGTATAGCTGGATCTTAAGGTAGATTGATTTACATTTTACTACTAACTCTTTTGTCCTGATTTTCCCTTCTCTAACTGTTCACTAGCATCTCGATTTTGCCTTTCTGGGTAGCTTTTTAGAAAGGCTAGAATAATATCTTTAACACTATTTTAGCTATTGGTATGTATCTTTAATTTAATTTAATTTAATTTAATTTAATTCAAAACCAACTTTAATGTCCTTTGAGGCAGTCTGTATTTTAGGGGAAGATGTCTCTGCCTTTCTGGCTACTAGGGAGAGGGATGGAGAGAAGAGGGATGGCTGATCATTTCATCATCCACACTAGTAGGGAGGGGATGTCTAAAAGAAAAGCCATTTAGAATGGGGAAATGTTTTTGACCTGTGATCTGTGATTTTTCTGGTGGGTATAAGGTGAAATCTCAGAGTAACCTTGATTTGCATTTCTCTGATAGCTAAAGATATTGAGCATATCTTTAAGTGTTTCTCTGTCATTTGATATTCTTCTATTGAGAGTTCTCTGTTCAGCTCTGTATCCCATTTTTAATTGAATTACTTGATTTGTTGCTGTTTAACTTCTTGAGTTCTTTATATATTCTGGATACTAGCCCTCTGTCAGATATAGGGTTGCTGAAGATCCTTTCCCAATCTGTAGGCTGTCATTTTGTTCTAATAACAGTATATTTTGCTGTACAGAAGCTTTTCAGTTTCAAGAGGTCCTATTTATTGACTGTTGATCTTAGAGCCTGTGCTGTTGGTGTTCTGTTCAGAAAGTTTTCTCCTGTGCTTATGAGTTCAAAGCTCTTCTCCACTTTTTTTTCCTTATAAGTTTAGTGTGTCTGGTTTTATGTTGAGGTTTTTGATCCACTTGGACTTTAGTTTTGTGCAGGGTGATAAATATATGGATCCATTTGCATTTTTCTACATGTAGATATCCAGTTAGACCAGCAACATTTGTTGAAGATGCTGTCTATTTTTCATTGTATGGTTTTGGCATCTTTATCAAAACTCAGTTGTCCATAAGTGTATGGGTTTATTTCTGGTTCTTCTAATTTATTCCATTGATCCACTAGCTGGTTTCTATGCCAATACCATGCAGTTTTTTATTACTGTTGCTCTACAGTACAGCTTGAGATCAGGGATGGAGATACCTACAGAAGAACTTTTATAGTAGAGAATTGTTTTAGCAATTCTAGGTTTCTTGTTATTACAAATGAAATTGAGAACTTTTCTTTCAAGGTCTGTAATAACTGTGTGGGTAATTTGTTGGGAATTGTATTTCATCTGTAGATTGCTTTTGGTAAGATGGCCATTTTTTCTATGTTAATCCTGCCAAGCCGCAAGCATGGGAGACCTTTCCATCTTCTGATATCTTCTTCTGTTTCTTTCTTCAGAGACTTGAAGTTTTTTCATACAAGTCTTTGACTTGCTCCATTAGAATCACACCAAGGTACGTTATGTCCTTTGTGGCTATGGTGAAAGGTGTTGTTTCCCTAATTTCTTTCTCAGTCCTTTAGTCTTTTGTATGCAGGAGGGCTACTGATTTTTTTTTTTGAGATAATTTTGTATCCAGCCACTTTGCTGAAGGTGTTTATCAGGTGTAGGAGTTTCCTGGTAGAATTTTTGGGGTCAATCAGGTATACTTTCATATCATCTGCAAATAGTGACACTTTGACTTCTTCCTTTCCCAACTGAATCCCCTTGATCTCCTTTAATCATCTTATTGCTCTAGCAAGGACTTCAACATATGCTCGAGAGGATGTGAAAAACAGGGGAACCCTCCACCATTGATGACAGGAACATAAACTTGTACAACCACTTTGGAAATCAATCTTTTGCTTTCTCAGACAATTAAGAATAGTGCTGGAGATCCAAGATGGCTGCCACTAGAGGACACTGTGTCTGAGGAGTAGGACAGCAGAAACAACGCAGCGAACTCTGGGACCTAAAACGCCAGCACCCTTGATTGCCAGGTGTGCAGAATTCCCATGGTGAGAAAATCAAGTGGGAAAACCCTAGGGACACCCAGTTATTCCCCGGAAAAACCTCCTGGTGACCAGCGGCGCACAGCTCTGATTGGAAAGAGCAGCCACCACGCTGGGCGCCTGCACCCGCCATTATAGACTGGATCACACAGTCTCGCAGGCAGTCTGAGGAGGAACCAGGTACCGTTTTCACCGAACTATACCCTACGAGCGCACACTGCACCCGGGTTCTGCTTCAACCCACGGGTGTGCAGCGGGCACGAACCGATCTCCGGAACCACCCCAGTCTGAGAAAGGCAGGGGACTGTTTTGACCAGTTTGCATTCTGCTGAGCCACACGCTTCCACCAGCAAAACCTCAGACCGTGTGCCAGTCCACAGGCAAGACTGGGAGAGACCTGAGTTCTGCTTCAACCCACGGGTGCACGGTGGGCGTGCACCAATCTCAGGAGACACAACAGACTGACAAAGTCCGGGGACCATCTTGACCAGACTGCACACTGAGGCCAAAACCTCAGTCCCTGTGTGTGTCCACAGGACAGACAGAGAAGGGCTCGGGAACCATTTCAGACAGGCCTGCATTCAGCTGAGGCACACCAACCCAAACCCATTGTGTGTGCCCCAAATATCATCTCAGACTGTGGTGCACAGCCCCTGGCACAGAAGGGGGAGCCAAATCTCCATTCCAGGGGAGAGTCCTTAGCAACAAGCCCAGGGCTGAGCGCAAAGACCCCAGGTGACATCTCAAAAGACTGAGGAGTGGAACCTCCAGACCAGAGGAGTGATTCACAGCTTCTAGCACAGAGCACGAAGCTGGACACACAGAGCCCACAAAAGAGTTCAACTGAGACAACAACAAACAATAACAAACCACCGGAAATCCCTGATCTTCTTGAAGAATACTCCTGACAAAAGAGACTGACAGTTTCAGACTGAAGTACAGCCTTAAAGCACAAACAGCTCCCTGATTATATATAAACAAATGCCCAGAAATCGGCGAAAGAACTCACCCAACAAAAATCAGGACACCATGGCCCCACCAGAAACACCCAAGAGCAGCGGAGATTTTAATTCAGCGGAGACACAGGAAAATTATATTAAATCGTTGATTATGCAGATATTGGAGGAACAAGAGGAGAGACAAAAAGAGGAAATGAACAAG
>JAQQSO010006960.1:0-10962 GCA_028658305.1 Pachyuromys duprasi | reverse complement strand
TTTTTTCAGTTGCTCTTCTTTCCCCCACCTGATCCTGAGAGTGTGCTATCAGGTCTTGCGTGTACAGCTTGCCACTTGCCTGCTGTCAGCGAGAGAAGTGGCACTTGTCACCACCAATCTGCGACACACGCAGCCTGATTTCCAGGTGTTTGTTGAAACCCGGAGTTATGTAACTTGTCATCCTCAGAACTGAAAGCGTCAGCAGCACAAGGGAGATGCGTTTTTAACTTTCTAGCAAACGTGTGCACATACGAACATGAGTGTGTGTATGTGTGTGTGTGTGTGTGTGTGTGTGTGTGTACGCGTGCATGTGCACACACAGCATTGAGTTAGCCTATTCTAGATTATTTAAGGGCAATTTGGGGATAGAACCCTGACGCATCACATATTTGGGGTAGAGCCTAATAGAAGGGTGGCCAAGCCGCACTGATGAAGAATCTTTTAAACAGATTTTAAAAGTGAAAGGCAACATAACTGCACAGTTTAAGGAGTTAAACACTTGTTAAATGACCACCCGTGAAAACAAGAAGAGAACCCAGTCTCTGCCTGTGCTCCCCAGACCTGTTTACAGAGCAAGGAAAAGCATATTTCCAATATTCCCCAACGATCTGCTCCCAGCCACCTCTACTTGACTTATTGGTTTTAGGCACCATTGATCTCTGACAACAGTAGACTAAACGTTTACCTTTTACACACATAGATGCATGCACACAATTTTGCTAACTTCCTGTAATGGTTTTTTTTCACATTTTACAGTTTATCAATTTGGAATTAAGTTCATGTCAGTTATGCTGTTGCTGGACATACATATTTTCTCCATGAGTAAACCAGGGGAGTAAACTCCACTTACATTTGTTTTCTTTCATTGTGTGCCCGTGTTTGTGTGTTTAATGCATGTAGACATATTCCTTATTATGTACATGTGTATGTGGTGTGTGCGTATGTATGTACACACACATACATGGAGGCCAGAAGTTGAAGTCCAGTTTTTTCCTCAGTCTCTCTCCACCTTACTATTTGAGGAGGGATACTTTACCAAACTCTACTATTCACTGATTTGTTGAACTGCCTGGGAAGCCAGCTCCAGGGATCTTCTTATTTCTGCTTCCTGCCACTGGAATTACTGGTGTTATGTCATCACGTGAGTGCTGAGGACCAAATTCAGGTCCTGTTCCTACATGTTAATCATTTATAACTAAGCCAGCTCCCTAATTTCAAAGTCTTTTATTTATTTATTTATTTATTTATTTATTTATTTATTTATTTTTCTTTTATTTAAATTAATTACAGTTTATTCACTTTATATCCCAGCTGTAGCCCCATCCCTCATCCCCTCCTAACACCACCCTCCCTCCCTCTTCTTCTCCCATGCCCCTCCCCCAGTCCACTGATAGGGGAGGTCCTCCTCCCCTTCCATCTGACCCTAGTCTATCAGGTCTCATCAGAACTGGCTTCTCTGTCTTCCTCTGTGTTCCTCTGCGAACTGGTAAGGCTGCTCCCCCCTCAGGTGGAGGTGATCAAAGAGCCAGCCCATGCGTTCATGTCAGAAGCTGTCCCTGTTCCTATTATTGGGGAACCCTCTTGGACACTGAGCTTCCATGGGCTATGTCTGTGCGGGGGTTCTAAGTTATCTCCATGTATGCTCCTTGTTTGGAGTATCAGTCTCAGAAAAGAACCCTGGGCCCAGATTTCTCAGTTCTGTTGTTCTCCTTGTGGAGCTCCTGTCCCCTCCAGGTCTTTATATCTCCCTCTTCTTTCATAAGATTGCCTGCACTCTGCAAAAAATTTGGCTATGAGTCTCAGCATATGTTTTAATACCTTGCTGGGTAGAGTCTTTCAGAGGCCCTCTGTGAAAGGCTCTGCTCCTATTCCCTTTTTTCTCCCTTCTCTGATGCCCATCTCATTTGCCTTTCTGAATGACGATTGAGCATCTTGCTAGGATCCTCCTTGTTGATTGGCTTCTTTAGGTGTACAGATTTTCATATGATTACCCTATATTATATGCCTAATATCCACTTATAAATGAGTATATACCATGTGTGTCTTTCTGCTTCTGGGATACTCACTCAGGATGATCATTCTAGATCTTACCATTTGCCTGAAAATTTCATGATTTCTTTGTTTTAATTTCTGAGTAGTATTCCATTGTGTAAAATGTACCACAATTTCTGTATCCATTCCTCAACTGAGGGACATCTGGGTTGTTTCCAGATTCTGGCTATTACAAATAAAGCTGCTATGAAGATGGTTGAACAAATGAAGGACAGAGAAACCCTTAAAGAAATGCTCAACGATCTTAGCCATCAGGGAGATGCAAATCAAAACGACCCTGAGATTTCACCTTACACCCATAAGAATGGCTAAGATCAAAAACTCTAGTGACAAGGCATGCTGGAGAGGTTGTGGAGAAAGAGGAACCCTCCTCCATTTCTGGTGAGAATGCAAACTTGTACAACCACTTTGAAAATCAATCTGGCACTTTCTCAGACAATTAAGAACAGTGCTACCTCAAGATCCAGCTATACCACTCCTAGGCATATATCCAAAAGATGCTCAAGTGTACAACAAGGACATTTGCTCAATGTCTTTTTTTTATACAACTCATTTTCTTAATACAGTATGTAATTTTGTTTTTCTTCTTGAGTATCTAACCACTGAACCGTGCCATTAAGCACAGCTTCCCTAATTCTGAGTCACGATCCACAAGGGAAGGAGAGAAGAATCCTAAAACATTGGCAGTAGTACGTTTTCCCATATCACAATAACCAAAACTTATCTAAAAACCAAACAATTAATGAATCTGAGGTATTTCTTGTAGTGCTCCCCTGTGTTGCATCACACAAATCCACTGCAGCCTTGGTCACACATGCACTGTACCATACAGTACACTATATATGCTTAAATGTCACAAATTGGTTCTGAAGCATCTTGATTAGAATGTTGAAGACTATTGTACTATAGTTTACAATTTTTGTTTATTTTTCATGTAAAGTTTGGCTCTTATAGAAACCTAATGTTTGGCTGCTGGTCTCTGCATTTGTTTACATCAGAAGCCTCTCAGAAGAGTTATGGTAGACTCCTATCTGCAAGCATAGCAGAGGATGTTAACAGTGTTGGCGATTGGTTCTCTCCCATGGGATAGGTCTCAAGTAGGGCCAGTTTTGGATTGGCCATTCGCTGAATCTTTGCTCCATCTTTGTCCCTGATCATCTTACAGGCAGAAAAAAGTTCGGGTCAAAGGTTTTGTGGGTACCCTCATTCCTCCACTAGAAGTTCTGCCTGGCTACAGGGGGTGGCCACTTCAAGCTCCATATCCTCCGTTGCTTGGAGTCTCAGCTAGAGTGACCCCATAGAGACCCATGGCTAAACACTAGACAGAGCGCAGAGAGTCCTGTTGAAGAGTTGTGGGAATGACTGAGGGAATCAGAGGGGTCACAGACTCTACAAGAAGACATACAGAGTCAACTAACCTGGGCCCATGGGGTGCACAGAAACTGAACCACCAACCAAAAAGCGTGCATGGACAGGTCCTAGGCCCCCTGCCTATATGTAGCAGAGGCAAAGCCTGGTCTATATGGGTCCAACAACACCTGGACCAGGGGCTCCCTGACTCTGATGCCTCACTTTGGATCCTGTTCTCTAACTGGGCTGCCATGTCTGGCCTCAGTGGGAGAGGATATGATTAGTCCAGCAGTGACTTAATGTGTCAGGGTGGGTTGATACCAATGGGGGACCTCCCCCTTCTCTGAGGAGTAGGAGAGAAGAGAATGGAGGGAGACTGGGAGAAGACTGAGTGGTGGTGGGGAACAAAGAGGGCTGCAATCAGAATGTGAAGTGAATAAACAAATACATTTTTAAAAAGGAATTATTTTATTACAGAATACAAAGATATCATTCCTCAGCGTGTAAATATCCAATTAGTTGTTCTCTGGATTGTATTGTGTTGGAATATTTTGGTTTTAATAATTACTGATTGCCAGGTATTGGGTACATGCCTTTAATTCTAGTGTTTGTGAGGCAGAGGCCCAGTGTGACCTAGGCAAGGACTTTCAGGTCAGCCAGGAGTACACAGTGAGACCATTCAAAAATTACTGTTTGACATGTCATCTTAACTTTCATTAAAACATTCATTTAAAAAAATTCGTTATTATTGAATTTTGGTTTAGATTATGACAGAATTTTCAACAGTCTGAAATGGCCATTTTGAACTACATATTTATACCAAGTAATGTTCTCATCATTGATGACTATCACATCAAAATATCAATCAACTGTGAAATGTGTTAAAGGCTCTCTGTGCTCACAAATGTTAAATATTAAGTCAAGATTTAATTCTTTATTTAAAAATAAACAAGCACATCTACCTTGTTAATATAGTCTTGTTATAATTTTAATAAGTAATAAGACTAAATATATACTGAATAGTTCTAAAACAAATTTATGATCAGTAATTTTTATTTGTATATAGTTTATATACCTAATATATATATATGTGTATATATATATACATACACATATATTAAAGGGATTATCAGCCAGAAAACTTAAAGAATTTGTACTCCAAATTATTGCTCTAACTCAGTTTCCCACCCAGAATTTGTGCCATTTTGAACTAATGATCTCATTAGCATAAAAGGTGACCAATTGAGTATTCATCATACCATTCAACTATTGTTATCTGCAGGACTATAGTTGTTTAATCTACAAATGATAATCCTCCAAATTGCCCTCTGCTGCCAACATCTGGAATTAAACACAAGAATTATGCTAGTATGGGGTTGACAGAGGTGGACTCAATTTTCATATTGCGAACAGTTCCCTTTTAGTTTGAAATTTACAGTACCCATCCTTCTCAATTTTCATCTGTTTCTAATGTACCTGGGAGTTCATTATGGGTGTTCTTTCACATTGATTTTGGTTTGGAGAAAGTTCTGTTACTGTTTTAGGCTAGGCATACCAACTTGTAGAACTAGCATGGTATCATATATATATGATACCTTATATCATATTATTTATTATTAATATTATATTATATAGCAATAAGATTATATCATATTATTTATTAATAAGATTAAATATGTATGATAAGGTATCATATATACACACATGCATATATATATATATATATATACACATATGTGTGTGTGATCTCTAATTCTAGGTGAACTATATACAAACCAAAGAGTTATTGATCATAAATTTGTTTTAGAACTATTTAATATACATTTAATCTTATCATTTCACTCAAAACATAATAAGATCCAAGTCATTTAACATACCCTACTTTATATCCATCTGTTTTCTCTCCGTACCTTCCACAGTCAACTTGAGTAGTTGCAGACAGGGGATAGAGAGAACTTCAAATTTTTCTCCTATGTCATGGGGCAATATAGTATTATTCAAACCCTAGGATTTGGAAGTAGAGAGAGATGTACTTGACCTCAACCCCTATGATCTTCAATTTTACTGTTTTTAAGTGCACTTCTTATTAAAGTAAGCTAACTTGTCTGAGATTCTATGTAAACAGCAACAATGAGATGTCATTTTAAAATATAACCATACATGCATACTTACATGTAATTTGCATAGCACATAAACTTTTTTAAAAATCTCAATAGGTAATATTGTCAGGTAGGATTGAAATGAATTAATAAAAACAAACTAAACCTAAAGCAACTGTAACTAGACAAGGTTAAGGTAGACAATTCAGTGTTTGGTGTGGTACAGGCACTTTTTCTATCCCAACCCTTTAAAATTGGGCTATCGGTTACATTGCCATTGTTTAGATACTAGAAAGATGAAATGCATGTCAAGTGTTTATATACAAAAATGTGGCAAATAGAAAATTCAATCAGTTCAGTTGGTCATAGCCAATAATTCAACAGAGAACCTAGAAATATAGGATGTTTGTCACAAAGCATGAAGTGTGTTTCCACCCAAAACCTGGTGTCATATTTTGACTCACAGTTTTATAAAGACAAAACAATCAGCTTGGGAATTCAAACCAGATCTTTAGTAGCAAATCTCTGACTATTACAATTTAAGATATTCTCGTGGGTTTAACTTCCTCTTCCTCAGCCTCATGGCTTTCCCACAAATGCCTTTGTTCTTGTGACACCTTCCTTCTAGGGCTTGGCAGACATATTATGTCCCTTCTAAGGCAAAATTAGGATAATTTGAGGATTAAAAATGTTTTATGTTTCCTACTAAGTCTTTAATATTTTTTTCTGGAATGCTGTACTCAGATTCTTCTAAATAAATGGCAAAGTGAATAAACAGCACATTAAGGAATCTCCTAGGAAAACCTCAGGTAATTCTTTATTTTTGCTTATTGTCCTGGAAATTTTTATTTCCCAGCATCTTTTTAGAATCTACAAATGCTACTTAACTCATTAATGTGCTCTAATCCTTCATTCTTCTCTATGTAAATTGCTAAAAGCAATGTTTTCTATGTGACATAAGAATGTGTTGATTCATAACGGCATATCACCCCCTGTCATGCCAGGGGTGATTTATTCCTTCATAATCCCAAGCAAAGAGAACAGAGCCAAACAACCTGCAAAGTCCAAGTTTATTTATACTGTAGAGCAGTCAATTTCCTGTTGGGTTTGGTATTCTCTTCTCTGAATGATGGGGAGAGACTGAAATGTGCTATATATGAAAGAGAGTCATCAGTTTGGGAATGAGTTTCCTTTGAAATTATGCCCAAATGAATCATGAGCTAAGTCCATTTGGTCTTCTGACGCTCCCTGTGAGCACCAGTGGCCATAAAAATCTTTCACTGTCAATAGGAGGCTTCACTTGCCAATGAAGCTGCCGTTCCTAAAATACAAAATCTAAGAAAGATTCACATTGGGTGGCAAGCAAGGTCAGCTGATTCATCAGTAAAGCACCACAAAGGGCCATGCGCTCCAGCTTGTCCATGAATTTCTCTGCTTCTTCCTGGGTTAACAATGGAATCCTTTGAATAGATGTCATGTTGAGTAAAGGAGTCCTCCCGAATTCACAGAAAACATCAGTTCTTGTTTTCCCAACTCCTTACCTAATGCAAGGATTCATTCTATGATTTTGGAGTCAATAAAATGACTGACTATTGCCCCAAGTCAGAGATCTGGAGCAGGCAAAAACCGTATTCTCCTCCTGACTATGCCACCATGATAATGGCAACTTTGAGGACCCAGTTATCTGTGTATGCTAGGATTTCTACAAGTTAACTTTCATAGGGTGCTGAGTATAACAGCCTTCAATGAGTTTTAACTTTCCATTCTTTGTCAACTATTTTTACAGAATGAAGAGACAATGGGTCTGTAATTGAGCAAGAGTAAAATAACTTAATTTAAACAATTACACGTTGAAATATTAATTCTCTATTTACAAATTGTTCCACTGGAAAGCACACAAGAGAACTCACTCTCCTTGTTCTACTAGTTACAAAAGCTAGGGAAATTGATAGTAATTACAATTTTTTTGTGAAATGTTTACAGATTTAAGTTTGTCAGTCAATGTTATCACTGAACTCACTGAATTCCTTTTTGGATCTTTTAGACCAGACTGAGAGCAACCTCACAAGAGCTGCAGAAGAGCCTACAGAACCGTCATGGTTTAGAAGAACAAGGAACTTGTACCCTTGCCTTCTGCACAGAGAGGAACTAAGGTTGATCCACAAGGGTAGCCTTACAAGGTAGAGCAAGAGGGGCAGAAAATTGGAAAGTCCTGTCACCCACATGATGTATGTAGGAGAGAGGTGTGAGAGACTGGAGGGCGATGGAATAGCTGGAGTGTTTAGATTTCTCAGACTTTTGTTATTTAAAGCAAGATCTTTCTTATGTATTAAGAGACCAGTGGGGTTTCTTCCCTGCAGTATTTTTTGGTGGGAGGAAAGGTCATACAACTTGCTGCCTAACCCTCCATCTCCAGATAGTGCCATTATTTTGAAGATAATGGGATCTTTAGGGGATTGAGTCACTAAGGGTCGCTGGCCACAAACTCCACTTGCTGACCTACCATCTCAGTAAGGAGTCCTCACACATTCACTCCACGAACTCTACCATACCTCCCCTGTCATGACCGACAAGGACATCTGGGACCATGAGCCCAAATCAACCCCTTCTACCTTGCTTTCCTGTCAGGTATTTTGGTCACAAAGATGCAAAAGTGACTAACTCAATCTCAGCTGGTGACCCTCTGCCCACCTGTGTTGTCTAAGGTCTGTGAAATCAACAGACTTGCACAGAGAGTTCTGTTTTCGGACAGCTTCCATTCTGTTACTAGGATCTGAGCACAGGCAGAACATAGGTGAAGACAAACATGTCACTATGTATAAGGACAATGACAAAAGAGACAGAGATATTGGCCACTTCATTTCACTGCTGAATCTCTAGTATGTCAGTGGTGCCAGGCTTGCCATAGGCAGCCGTGGGAGAGGATGGGAGCTGGAGAAAATGTATGGAAAGTGAGGGGCTGGAGAGTAGGCTTCCGGGGATCTCAGAGGATTAGCCACACATTTTAGCGTGGAAGGAGCTAGCAGCATGGCCTTGGAATTTTGTTGACATGGTTTTAAACAAAATATATAAATTCTGGAGTCTGACCTTATGATCTGCTAGTGAATTCCTACATTCTCATCAACATACAGCAACCTGATGTTTTGCTGGAATAGATAAGACAAGTAAGTGAAGCTATGCAGAATCGTGTGTTCAGATTAGAATAGATGGCATTTAGCGAATGCGATTCCTTTCCTCTGGTGGTCCCACAGGGAACCAGAGGTTCTTGGGTCAAATTTAAAGCATGTTATCACATAGTCTCAATGTGTTCAGGTGCAGCTTGGGATAACAGACTTATCAGCCTGCAGCACTCAGGCACAGCAAAGGTCCAGTGTGAAGACAGCCCCTGACTAAGAAGGTGATGGGAATCATGCAGAGGCTTTGGAATGGAAAGCATGCCTGGCCTTGCAAGACGAGATGGAGAAATCTCTTGACAGCCTGTCAAACCAGACATCACTGCCTCTTAGCTTTGCTTTCTCTCTTCATGCTGAACAAGGTCAGCTCATGGTGTCAAGATGTCTTCCGAGCAGTGGTAACCCAGTACATGCTGAGACCATGGGCTCGGAAAGCCAAGAAGGGCCATGCTAGGGACACGAGCTTCCTTTACAACAGCTATTGCTATTCGTTAGCAATAGCAGCATTGCTGCAAGAACAAAACAAAAAATTTCAAATAAAATGTTTGCTCACATACCGATAATTTTCTTAAATCTTCAAGGAAAATTAGCACCAATTTGGAGACAGATGAAAGATCTAAAATAATAACTTCCTAAGGAATGTTTTTTTTCTCATTTCCTCTAATTTCAAAATTTTAAATGATTACCATTTTAAAATGATGATCTGTGTACATATGCAAGTGAGTATGTTTTGGGGTGTCTGTATGTGTGTGTTTTGCCTATAGTGTGCATCAGTAAATGTCTGTTGTTTCCCTCCAAAGGAAAACAGATTGGAGAGACAAAAGTCTCAGCTGACAATGTATAGTTTTGTAAATACAACATGGACCGACACAAGCATTTACCAACAGGCATTAGCTGTGACAATATGAATTCCGTGGCTGAGCAGTATAAAACATAGTTACAGCGCTGCTTTACAGAGTGCTACTGATGTCGTAGGGTCATGTTTATTGAGATGTACACAGCGAGACCCAAGGAGCTCATTGTGTGGGAGAGAGGCATCTAAATTGACTTCTCCAAATTTCTGATGCTTTTAGGTAATAAAAACCTAACATTCTGGACTCTACACCAAATCTCTATCAAAACGGATGGTTGGCCTGAGATCTAGTAAAAAACACCAGCCTAGGAAAATAAGTCAACAGTTTTTTTGTGGTGGTGGTGATATGTGTTCTTTTTTCTTTCTTATTTCCTCGTATAGTTCTGTTTGTTTTCTGTTCTCCTTGCTATTGATACATCAGACGTCCAATCATGAAAAACAATGTCCATGTCACTAAAATGGCCTCCAGGCATCCAGTATATCTACATTGGGGTTAAACATCTATGTGGAGATGTGACAGCACACCCTATAAAAGGTATTATTGAGTAATATAGACTTTCTGTAATAACCAAACAGTAAAGAATATAGCTTTTTAAAGGTCTCCCCGTGGCTGATCTCATGACTCAAAGATAAGACACTATGCTGCAAGCTAAGTAATAAAATCTGGTGGATACTCTAGGCTAGCTTGTGACAAATCATATCAAAGTATTATTAAAGAAAGAACTTGAGACCCAAGACTATTATTGATTCTTGACAGAATTTCTTATAAATAAAGTGTTGCAATCAGGCCCTGGACTTGCCAAGGTCCTGGTAGAATTCTTCCTATTACAGGGGAGGCTTCACAATAGTAACGCTCCATTAGCGTGAGCCAAAAAAGCCCCTGTGCACAATGCTACAAGGATGGGTCATGGTCAACAGGCAGCCAATAGGACTGCAATTTCCAAAGGCCTTTTAAGATGCTCCTTGCTGATCCGTTTTTGAAATGGGTAAAGCTATGTGCGAGTTTCCATGCAATCTGGTTTGTGTCCTGGCTGTGTTCAGGAATGAGTCTGTGACCCTCTAGGGCACTGAGGACACACCTCCATTAGTGTCCATATTCTTCCCGTGAAGAGCCTGATACAGTCAACTGAAATGACAGGGTGATAAATATAAAACCACTCTCATCAATAAGAGTGGGATGTAAAAGCACTTAGTTTCAGCCTAAGTAACTCACAGAAAGTTTGGTTTCGAGAACCAGCGTGTCATCCATCACAACTCTACCTTCTGTTGACAAAGTAATTGTAAGATATCTAGAATGGAGGCTCAATGTGAGCTGACATTTCTGAAAGGAGGAATTGTGTGCCGTACTTACTCATTAAATGTATTTTTCCTCCACTAAAGATGTTTCCTTTTTTAGTTTATGTATGAATAACTTTAACTAAAGTTCCCTTGACAC
>JAQQSO010006959.1:0-10963 GCA_028658305.1 Pachyuromys duprasi | reverse complement strand
TCTCCAACCAAGGACCATGTATGGATATGGCCTAGAACCCCTGCTCAGATATGGCCCATGGTAGCTCGGTGTCCAACTGAAGACCCTAGTAAGGGGAACAGGGACTGTTTCTGTCATGAACTCGATGGCTGGCTCTTTGACCCTCCCCCATACACACCAGGGAGTAACAGCCTGGCTATATCCCAGGGGAGGACATTGCAGCCAGCCCTGAGGAGACAAGATGAACTGGGGTCGGATGGAAGGGGAGGAGGTCCTCCCCCATCGGTGGACTTGGAGGGGGCCAGGAGGAGATGAGGGAGGGATGGGGAGAGCGGGAGGGAATGAAGGAGGGGGCTATGCCTGGGATGCAAAGTACCTAACCTGTGATTGATATAAAAATAAATAACTTACATTAAAAAAAAAGAAGAAGAAAACAGAAAACCTAAGTGGAAAGTAACCTCCCATGATGTGTATCCTGAAGGTGTCAGCTGCCTTACCTTTGTTTACATATATCTCTAATGGATGCAGCTTTTGCAATCAGTTTCTCCCACTGCAGCTCCTTGCTCACAGAAAGAGAGGGTGCATCAGACACGGCCATGAAACGCTGCAGTTCAGGGTACACACGGTCCTAACAAGACAATTAAAAAAAAAAAGGAATGTGCTAACTCAAGCTGAATAATCATCTCCTTTTATGCAACATTTTCACCTCCAAATCTTACATTTGCATTGGAAATTATAATGTATCTCTGCTAATCAGCAGAAAAGAATGATGTAATTATCAAGGCTTTCCTTATAGCCCCATGCACTGTGCATCCCAGGAAACAAGGGGCCAGATCACACCCTTTCTACAAAGCCTCTAATCACAATGATATTTCTATCTTTATCATATAAATGGGGAGATAAATGTCAGAAGTGGTGCAATAAGATTATCTTATGTTCTCAATTTCTGAGTCAAATACAGTTGACTGTTTTACAGAGCAAATACACCACAATAATAAGTCAAAGTTTGTCAATGCAGTCATTGATGATACCAGCTAGTATTACTAAATCTGAGCAGCACTGTTGCATAATTACATTTCTTCAGAGAAAGGATCACACTTAATACACTTATACAACAAGTGTATAGCTAAACTTACCTGCTTTTCCCACAGAGATGTCAACAGGCGCAAAGTGACAGCTCTTAGTCGTGGTGTGGTTCCAAGCAGTTGAATTACTCGCAGGATCTGCCCTATGCATACCTGGAAAAGCATTAAGGAAACTGTTTTCATGAAGGCAGGCAAAGGGCATTTGAATTTCGTCGTTATATTAAGAACTGGAGTGCAAGTTTACTTAGCTCATACCCATCTTCTAAGAGCAAGGGACCAAGCTTTGGGAGGGACTAGACAGTAATTTAAGGAGGAAAAGGCCTAATCTTAAATGTGAAAACAGATACTTATGGATTTATATTAATTTTTACATGTTATAATAATTTTATCTATAGACATTAGCTACTCTAAAACAAAAGGGGAATAAATGCATGGTAAAATTAGACTTAAAATTTCATTAATATGAAATAGAAATCAATATGAACTATTTAGGTTACTCAAAAAAAAAAAAATCAACTGATATACTAACCTTGTGAACACCAAGTGTAGGTAAAGTATACAATATGTCATTATACAATACAGGATCTAATGGTCTTCCCAATTTGAACATCAAAACTGGAATCAGATTTGGGACCTAAGACAAATTTAAATGACATATAAATTAGGCCATGGTCTGAACTCTACAAAGCAATGCCAACTTTTTATTTATTCAAAGCAAAATTGTAACTATGGACAAACTAGAAGGCTTAGAAATGTCAGCTATTTGTTATTAATGGCAATCTCATACTAACACGAATATTCCAACTTTATTATAATAAACTTCCAAACATGAGTTAAACGCTGTATTTCTTTTTTTTCATTTTTTAAATTTTATTTTATTTTCATTAATTAGTTTATTCACTTTGTATCCCAGCTGCAGGCATCTACCCCATTCTCTCCCAATTCCACCCTCCCTCCCTCATCTTCTCCTATGCCCCTCCCCCAGTCCAATGATAAGGGAGGTCCTCCTCCCCCTTCCATCTGACCCTAGTCTATCAGGTCTCATCAGGATTAGCTTCATTATCTTCCTCTGTGGACTATTAAGGCTGCTCCTCACTCAGGTGGAGGTGATCAAAGAGCCAGCCCATGAGTTCATGTCAGAAACAGTCCCTGTTCTACTACTGGGGAACCCTCTTGGACACTGGGCTGCCATGGGCTACGTCTGAGCAGGGGTTCTAAGTTATCTCCACACATGGTCCTTGTGTGGAGTATCAGTCACAAAAAGACCCCTGTGCCCAAATTTTTTGGTTCTGTTGCTCTCCTTGTGGAGCTCCTGTTAATGGATACAGAAATTGTGGTACATTTATACAATGGAATACTATTCAGCAATTAAAAACAAATTTTTAATTTGAAATTTGCAGGCAAATGGTGGAATCTAGAAAAGATCATCCTGAGTGAGGTATCCCAGAAGCAGAAAGACATATACAGTATATACTCACTTATAAGTAGATATTAGAAATATAATAATACAGGATAATCATACTAAAATCTGTACACCTAAGGAAGCTAAACAAGAAGGAGGATCCTGTAAGATGCTCAATCTTCATTCAGAAAAGCAAAAGAGATGAACATCAGAAGAGGAGAAAACAGGGAACAGGACAGGAGCCTACCACAGAGGGCCTCTGAAAGACTCTACCCAGCAGAGTATCAAAACATATGCTGAGATTCATAGCCAAACATTTGCACAGTGTAGGGAATCTAATGAAAGAAGGGGGAGATAGAAAAACCTGTATTTCTTAAATACATAATATGACACCAAATAATATGAAAGTTAATATATAGGCTATCCATAAGAAGTTTATAGTTCAGACAGACAGTCAACATTTAAGCTATATAAAAAATAAACAACTCCACTTAGCAATATGTCCAATTAGTTTATTTCTGTATGAAATAATTAAAATCAGGGTACTACAGAGGAGGTTAGCAGTTTAAAATGTCTCTATAAGCCCTGTTTCAATCTCTTTGAAAAACACAATATTGCTCTCCATTTGGTAAAATCTCTATTAAGACCCCAGCTGAATTATTTGGTAGAGGGCACTAGTCTTAAAAGCAAGGGATGTTGAAAGCTGAAACAATCTCGAATACCTGTACAATTCTATGAATACACTAAAATAAATTGAATTTTATGCTTTTGATGAGTGAACTACATTTTATGCATACAATAGCTTAATAATATACTTTAAAATTCAATTCAAGAACTGGGCAAAGTTGGTTGCCTCCTAGAGGTTGAAGTTAAGCCCCTGCTGCTGAAGATACCATGCACTCCAGCCTCGGGACTCACAGGATAAAAGGTGTGACCAACTTAAGAGCCCCTTCCCTGTGGACTTCCTTCCATTGTACTAGAAGGTGCCGTGCAAGCTGCCAATCACGGAAAGCCCGCAGCACTCCTCTCCAGCTGCGAAGTCTATGACTCACAACAACCAGCATGGCAAGATATTCCAAAAAATCCAATAGTGGATAACCAAGAGCTATCTAACTGGACTTAAGGCCTGCTTACCAGGAGGGAATTTATGCTTAGTATAGAAACTTACCCAACTACTCAGAGCTAGTGAGATAATGGATGTTAAAGGACTATTACTCCTGACAAAGAAAATTCCTAACTGAACTCTAATACTTATCATTACACCCAAAGCTAAAGGTAAATGTAGCTCTCATTCCTTATCAAAGAAGTTTCTCTTTGTATTAGACAGAGACCATGACAAACACACACATACACACACACACACACACACACACACACAACTGGTGAAATGCAGAGAGCAGGTGATTGTTGCGTGCCCAGCCACACTGGGCACATCTGGAATGCAACTCCTAAACCTACATCTCAGGAATATGGGATGGGGTGAGAAGATGGCATACGGGGGCCAGAATGACTCTAAAAGTCAGAGGAACAGAAAATCTGCTGTGAGGTTTTGTTTTCTAGAAACAAAGGGAACCTTCACCTAGGATTCCTCCACAATAAGTTTCCCTAAACACACCTGAAGAACAATGTCAATATACATGCTAATGTGGAAAGGGAAACCTCACAAGGGCCTATCCCTAGACAACTGTAAGCAACAAATGGCTAATGAGAAAGAAAATTAGTTTTTCCTGGGGGTAAGCCCCTTAATTGTTTACCCAATGATCAGTCCTGAAATCACATACACCAAACAACACTAAATAGACATAGGTTGTATTCAGATATTTATGTACATATGTGTGTATGTGTGTATGTGATAATAACAAAGAAAAAGAAGCCATGAATTGGTGAACAGAGGGCATGGGAAAATTAAGGGAGAAAAAGGAAGGAAAAGATGTAATTACATTTTAGTCTTAAAAAAATTAAAAACTTTGCAAAAGAAAAAAAAATAACTGGGTATAGTTGCATGTACTAATCCCAGCACTGAGAACGCAAAGGAAGAGGGCTGTAGGCTTATGGCCAGCCTGGGTTTTATGTGAGTTAAACCCAGCATGGACCAAAAACAAACAAACAAAAAACTGTCTCAAAACAAGAAAAACTTCACGTAAAATAATGTATGATTCTTTACTATAATCCAGGCCTTAGCTTGACAGACCAAAATGTAGTCCAAAAACCAGTCTTCCACGCTCCACATATCAAAGGTTTGTGTCCAGTATTTACTCGTTTCTTCTATCTTTGAAAGCCCATTTTTTTTCTATCTTCCTAGAAGGCATTGACATTAATTTCAGGAAAGAAAAGTGTCCTCTTAGCCCTACCACCAAGACATGTGACAGCTAAAAAATTAATTTGCTAATGACCCTTGCTAGAGTATATCACAGCAGCATGTGGACTTCACTGGCGACAGCCTCACAATACACAGCCAGGATGCATAAGGATCTTCACAGGTAACAGGGTTTTGCTGGAATGAAAACTCCATCGCTCTCAGCTTGGACAAATGAAGGAAGACAATTTTTTGAACTAGCTTCTTAGTTCCCATTTTAATTAAAAACAAAAGGTTATCTTAGATTGCCTTCCACTGGTCTCAATCAATTATCCCCTGTACGACAGTTTCTACCAGGACACTCCGACAGACCCTTAGTTCTGGGGATGGCAATCAGTGCACTTAGTGACATTTTATAAAACAGTGCATTTAATCATGTGGCTTTTAAACAACTGTTTTGATTATATTGTCAGGAGAGAAAGAAAATACTGTATTTATGCCCTAAAAGTATAGTTGCTTTAAGAACCTTAGCCTTCAAGAAACATCAGCTTTTTCTCTGTAACACAGAAGCAAAGGAAGGAATAAAGTTTGCTGGAAAAATAAATACATAGACCATCAAAATCCTATAATACCATAACATAAGGCAGTTATCATATAAGACACAAACAAATTGGTTTGGCGGTTATTTTTTAATGAGTTAGTTTAGGATGGAGGAGAGGCATGCACAGTGCACATGAGAAGGTCAAGGATAAACTGAAGAAGTCAATGCTCTCATTCTACCATGTGGGTTCTGAGGATCAAACTCAGACCATCAGGTTTGGTGGCAAGGACCTACAGCTGCTTTGCCATCTTGCTGACCCATATATTACTTTTAACTCTATTGTATGAGTTAAAAGACAACAACATAAATATTACAACTTTGAAATACATAAGTAGACACAATAAAGGAAACATAAAAGAAAAATAAAGGACAGTTTATGTATTGAATGGCATTTATGTACTCAAGTTTTCAGCTGAAAATATTATTGCACCTACATGATGTTTTATATGAGCCCACAGTAACTGTAAAGGGAATAACAAAAAATTACAGAAAAGAAAATAAACAAGCAATGCAAGGATAAACACAAACAAACAAAAAGTTTCAAAACAAGTGAGACAAAAAGCTACAAGACGGAGAAGAAGCAGCTAGCAACTACAAGTTCTTTCACTACTAATTTCACTCAATATAAATGGATTTGGCTCCACCCTATAGAGATGTAAGCTGAATGGAGAGGGACAGCTAGGTCCCACTGTGTACAGTCTGAAGAACATTCATGTGAGTGTTAACAGCACATGGCTGAAGGCAAAGGGTTACTCCACACAAGTGGTAATCAAACAATGCATGGCATAACCAAAAATATCAACCAACAAAAATTAAGTTTTTTAAATCAACAAAGTAAAACACGAAAACAATTACAAATAAAACTATCACATGATCTAGTACAACCACTTCTTAGCATTTGCCTATTAACAAATGAAATGAGGACTTCGAGAAGACAAACTCATATTCTCTGTAGCATTACCCACAATCATCATTCACCAGTATTCACAACAGAGACAACGTAGATGTCAATCTTGGCTGTAAATGGATGGATAGAGGGACAAGGTGCTGCCTGTGCTATTCAGCTTTCAAGGAGAAGGAAACTCTATCATGTGGAGCAACTTATCTGAACCTTGAGGAACCATGCAAAGAGCCAAACACTGAGACCAAATGCCATGTAATTCACTCACATAAAGTAACAAAAGAGGCCAGGCTCTTTGAGGAAGAACTAATAGCACTTAGTAGCTGATACAGGACTAAGATTTGAGGCAGATCTGCTCTGTGGAGATTCTCAGCAGCAATGAGAATAGTCTTGAATTTTACTGTAGAGCAACATTCATATAGTTAGCAATATTACACAATGTACTCAGAAATCAGTTGAGATAGATTTCATGCTATTGATTTTTATAACCAAGAAAAAAGTAATCATGGAATTATTCATTAAGAGTAAGAAAGGCCAGGCATCATAATCATGTCCTTAAACCCAGCACACAGAGGCATAGACAGATGGAGCTCTGTGAGTGACAGGCCATCCTGGTATACATAGTGAGTTCCAGAGACCCAGGGCTATATCAGACCATGCTTCCGAGAAAGACAGAGACAGAAAGACATACAGAGACAGAGACACAGAGAGACAGAGAAACAGACTTTGTCAAGTTCACTTAGTTTAACTATTTCATTTTCCATATGATAAAATTGAAGCCCTGAGGGATGTTACTTTATTGGTAGTCACAGGATAGTGCGAGTTGATGTCTCAATGTACACTTCCATTCTATTTTGGCATAGTGACAGAAACAAAGATTTAAGACTGTCTATTACAGGAATATGGAGTTATTACATAAGCCTTCTGCCATTAAGAATAAAAGCAAACCAAGCCTTCGGCAGAGGGCAGGGAATAATATGGAAATAGGGGGAGTTAGTAAGACTTGGCGAGAACAAGAGCTCCACAAAGACCAAATAGATCAGGGCACAGAGGTCTTTTATGAGACAGTTTCTCCAACCAAGGACTATATATGGATATAACCTAGAACCTCTGCTCAGATGTGGGCCATGGTAGCCCAGTATCCAACTGGGTACCCTAGTAAGGGGAACAGGGGCTATTTCTGTCATGAACTCAGTGGCTGGCTCTTCGACCCTCCCCCACACACACCAGGGAGTAACAGCCTAGCTAGATCCCAGAAGAGGACATTGCAACCAGCCCTAAAGAGACATGATAAGCTAGGGTTGGATGAAAGGGGAGGAAGTCCTCCCCAATCAGTGGACTTGGAGGGGGGCAGGGAGGAGATGAGGGAGGGATGGGGAGAGCGGGAAGGAATGAGGGAGGGGGGTACGACTGGGATACAAAGTACATAACCTGTGATTAATATAAAAATAAATAAATTACATTTAAAAAAAGAATATAAGCAAGCGAAACACAAGCCAGCATTTCCCTGGAAACAAGTACATTAAAAAACAGAATACAAAAAAAACAAATAGTCAAATATTTATATGTAATTGATGCATGTGATATGATGTACACATATTATAAATAAATGTCATACATAAAATATATTTTACATGCTATTAAAAATATATGTATTTCACTAAAAAAAAAAAAAAAACAGAATACAGAAATTTAACTTCAAATTCCAGAAAAAATATACATGTTGACAAGCCTTCCTAAGGACTCTCTCTCTTACACATTCATACAGACACACGCGCACACACAAACTGTTCTACAATAAAAATCACAAACACTATTTACTTACAGATTACATTAAAAGTGCTTCATTTCAACTTCAATATCAAACATAACACTATATAATATTTACAGCTAGCCCCCTTTCTTAAGAGAGACAGCGCACAGTTATTATGTGAAAATTTAGAATGAAACACATAAATAGAAAAATTACCAGTGTAAAGGAACAAAAAAAAAGGTAATCAGAGGAGAGATCCAAGATGACTGCCACGAGAGGACACTATGTCTGAGGAGTAGGACAACAGAAACAATGCAGCGACCAGGAGACTGAACTCTGGGACCTAAAAGGCCAACATTTGTGATTGCCAGGTGAGCGGAACTCCTACGGTGAGAAAATCAAGTGAGAAAACCCTAGGGACACCCAGTTATTACCCGGAAAAATCTCCGGGTGACCAGCAGCGCACAGCTCTGATCTGAACGAGCAGCCACGCTGGGCGCCCACACCCGCCATAATAGACTGGATCACACAGTCTTGCGGGCAGTCTGAGGAGAAACCGGGTACCCTTTTCACTGACCTGCACACTGCGGACGCACACCGCACGCTTCCACCAGCAAAACCTCAGTCCCTGTATGAGTCCGTGGGCAAGTCTGGGAAGGACCCGAGATCTGCTTAACCCACAGGTGTACGGCAGGTGCACATCACTGGAACCACCCCAGACTGAGAGGGTTCAGGGACCGTCTTGACCAGGCTGCACACTGAGGGCAAACACTGCACGCATCCGCCAGCAAAAACCTCAGTCCATGTGTGTGTTCACAGGCCAGACAGAGAAGGCCTCGAGCACCATTTCAGACAGGCCTGCATACAGAGGATGCACAACAACCCAAACCCACTGTGTGTGCCCCAAATATCATCTCAGACTGTGGTGCACAGCCCCTGGCCCACAAGGGGGTGCCAAATCGCCATTCCAGGGGAGAGCCCTTAGCAGCAATCCCAGGGCGGAGCGCACAGTCCCCAGCTGACATCTCAAACCGGGACACTCAGACTCTTAACACAGAGTAAGGAATAAAACCTCCAGACCAGAGGGGTGACCAGCCTGCAGTGCTCACAGCTTCTAGCACAGAGCACAAAGCCGGGCACACAAAGCCCACAATAGAGTTCAACTGAGACAACAACACACACTAACAAACCACCGGAAAACCCTGATCTTCTTGAAGAATACTCCTGACACAAGATATTGACAGTTTCAGACTGAAGTACAGCCTTAAAGCACAAACAGCTCCCTGATTATATATAAACAAATGCCCAGAAATCGGAGAAAGAACTCAACCAACAAACATCAGGACACCATGGCCCCGCCAGAAACACCCAAAAGCAGTGGAGATTTTAATTCAGCGCAGACACATGAAAATTATCTTAAAGCTATGATTAAGCAGATATTGGAGGAACAAGAGGAGAGACAAAAAGAGGAAATGAACAAGGCCCTCAAAGAAATGGAGAAGAAATTAACTGCCCACATAGAGGAACAATCAAAGATAAACAGAGAGGAAACAACCAAAATAGGAGACACAGTCAATCAGTTGAAGGAAACGGTACAAAGCATGAAAGAGGAATTAGAATCTATAAAGAAGACACAAAGGGAGAAGAACCTGGAACTGGAGAACTTAGAGAAAAGATCAGGAACCACAAAGGTAAGCATCACCAATAGAATACAAGAGATGGAAGAGAGAATCTCGGGAGCAGATGATACACTGGCTAAAATGGATTCCTCACTCAAGGAAAATAAAAAATTGGAAAAACCCCAAGCACAAAACATCCAAGAAATTAACGATGGCATCAAAAGACGAAACCTAAGAATAATTGGAATAGATGAAAAAGAAGACTCCAGGCTCCAAGGAATGGAAAATATTTTTAAGAAAATCATAGAAGAAAATTTTCCCAACTTAATAAAATAAATGTCCATAAACATACAAGAAGCCTACAGAACACAAAATAGACTAGCCCAGAAAAGAAATACCTCTCGTCACATCATACTCAAAACACTAAACCTACAAAAAAAAGAAAAAATATTAAAGGCAGCAAGGAAAACTCAGGGCTGAAATCAATCAATTAGAAACAAATAAAACTATTCAAAGAACCATTGAAACCAAGAGCTGGTTCTTTGAGAAAATCAACAAGATAGACAAGCCCCTAGCTAAACTAACAAAAAGGCAGAGAGAAATAGTCCAAATCAGCAAAATCAGAAACGAAAAGGGGGACATAACTACAGACACTGAGGAAATCCAAACAATCATTAGGTCTTACTACCAAAGCCTATATGACACAAAATTTGAAAATCTATATGAAATGGACAGGTTTCTTGAGAGATTCCACCTACCTAAATTAAGCCAAGATCAGATAGGAAGATTGAATAGACCTTTATCCCCCAAGGAAATAGAAGAAGTCATCAACAGCCTCCCTACGAAAAAAAGCCCTGGGCCAGATGGTTTTAGTGAAGAATTCTATCAGACCTTCAAAGAAGTCCTAACACCAATTCTCTATAAAGTGTTCAACAAAATAGAAATACAAGGAAAATTACCGAACTCTTTGTATGAAGCCACAGTCACCCTGATACCTAAACCACACAAAGATCCAACAAAAAAAGAGAACTTCAGACCTTTCTCTCTTATGAACATTGATGCAAAAATACTTAATAAAATACTTGCAAACCGAATCCAAGAGCACATAAAAGATATCATCCACCATGACCAAGTAGGCTTCATCCCAGGCATGCAAGGGTGGTTCAATATACGCAAATCCATCAATGTGATCCACCATATAAACAAACTGAAGGAGAAAAAAACCACATGATCATCTCCCTAGATGCTGAAACAGCATTTGACAAAATCCAACACCCATTCATGTTTAAAGTCTTGGAGAGACTAGGGATACAAGGCACATACCTAA
>JAQQSO010006958.1:0-10964 GCA_028658305.1 Pachyuromys duprasi | reverse complement strand
CACCCCTCTGGTCTGGAGTCTTTATTCCTCACTCTGTGCTAGAGTCTGAGTATCCAGTTTTGAGATGTCAGCTGGGGGCTGTGCACTCAGCCCTGGGCTTGCTGCTAAGGGCTCTCCCCTGGAATGGAGATTTGTCACCACCTTCTGTGCCAGGGGCTGTGCACCACGGTCTGAGATGATATTTGGGGCACACACAGTGGGTTTGGGTTGGTGTGCATCCGCTGTATGCAGGGCTGTCTGAAATGGTGCCAGAGGCCTTTTCTGTCTGGCCCGTGGACAGACACCTGAACTGGGGATTTTGCTGGCGGATGCGTGCAGTTTTCGCCATCAGTGTGTGGTCTAGTCATGATGGTCCCAGGATCCTCTCAGCCGTGGGTTGAGACAGAACTCGGGTTCCTCCCAGATCTGCAGGCAGACTCACACACTGACTGAGTTTTTGCTGGTGTAAGCATTCTGCGAGCACCCCCACAGTGTGCGGACTGGTCAAAATGGTCCCCCAATCCACTCATTTTTGGTGGTTCCGGTGATGGGTTCGTGCCCACTGCACACCTGCGGGTTGAAGAAGATCCCGCGTGCAGTGTGAGCTCGCAGGGTGCAGTTTAGAGAAAACGGCACCTGGTTCCTCCTGAGACTGCCTGCGAGACTGCGTGATCCAGTCTATAATGGCGGGTGCGGGCGCCCAGGGCAGCTGCTCTTTCAGATCAGAGCTGTGCCCCGCTGGTCACCTGGAAATTTTTCCAGGTAATAACTGGGTGTCTCTAGGGTTTTCCCACTTGATTTTCTCACCGTAGGGGTTCCGCTCACCTGGCACTCACAATGCTGGCATTTTAGGTCCCAGAGTTCAGTCTCCTGGTCGCTGCATTGTTTCTGCTCTCCTACTCCTCAGACACAGTGTTCTCTCCTGGCAGCCATCTTGGATTCCCCGGCAGCCATCTTGGATCGCCCGTATCTTTTCATATACATGGAAGGGGTAATTATTCTTAATAGTCTGAGAGATAAAAAAAAAATTAAAATTGTCCTTTATGGTTCTTGCTTTTGTTTTGAGTTTTTGTTTTATTATTTCATTTTTGTAAGAATCACATAAATATTACCCAGGTCCTCAAACAGTGTATGTTGGTGTGTGTGTCTGTGTGTGTGTGTGCTCGTGAGTGTGCACTAGCACGTGTGAGTTCACAACCATGCTAGCACATGTACAAATACATGCATGTGCATTTGATTCTCTTTTTCCACTCTTGGGATTTTAGATAGATGGTGGTTCATCATACAAACGCATTTTTAAATCACTGAGTCCTCTCACAAACCTCCAAACCTACAAAGCAATTCTCCTTTCAATTATTTTTCTGAAACATCTTAATGTCTGTATTCTTAATATGTGTCTAGAATAAACACTTGCCCAGAAATAAGACTATTTCACACAGCCTTCCTTTAAAGAAAGAATTTTGCTTTCTAACATTTCACCCAGTTTCTCTCTATGCCTGGTTTTGTACAAAGAGTTTTGGTTTGTGACAACCACTGTCGTGATACTCTCCTTGGATCAGTGAATGCTTCCTTTCAATGAATATAATCTTTTTAAAGTGAAGGAAAGTTAGAAGTAGCATTCTTGACTTAGACCCTGAAGAAATTGTTAATTAACATTACTTTCCACTGCTATGAAAATTTTCAATACCAAAATGTCCCTACTGTTTACACTTCCCTTCTCTTAACTTTTGCTTATTTTTCATTTCTGGGATATAATTCTGACCTTCATTCACTACCAATCGGTGGCTCACATCATCCCTACTCCTCAGCAACCAATGGCTACATAGCTGACATGGCAAGCACTTTAATGGCAGAGCCATTTCTTCAATCCATATTCCTTTAAATTATTTTGATTAAAGCATTGTAATCACAACGATCTTTCTTTAAGAGAAAAATAGGAAGGTAAGGGAAACAATCATGTTAAAGTAAGTATGAAAAAGGGCATAGGGAAATGCAATAACATTGCTTATCATGAAGACAGACAAATGAGGATAACACAAGATGGGAAGGAGACAGGAGCTGGACAAAGAAAAGAAAAATAATTTACCCCAAAGTTTTCATAACCTCACAACATTGACTCTTTGGTTTGACGTCCATGAATGCTACAAAGCTTTCAACCTGCAGACATGAAAGATAATGAATTTACAATTCAAACAATTTAAGTTATTTAAGCTTGTGGCAGTGTGTTATACTGGACACATATGAAGTTATATGTGTCATTATTGGGTTTTGCATGTAAGAAAAGACAAGTGACAAGCTTTTTAAAATGTGGATGTTCAAGGGAAAAACAAACAAACAAACAAAATGAGGACAAAAATTAATGAGGCTGGAGATCTGGCTCCATGGTTAAGAGCATTAGCTGCTCTGCCAGAAGACCTTAATTTGGATCTCAGTAGCCAAAAAAATTGACACCTTCTTGCTCCAAAAAAAATTGACACCTTCTTTTGTCTCTTATAGGTACCCACACACAAACACATGGTATGTTCAGTTGCAGAAGCACACACACACACACACACACACACACACACCAGAGGGAAACAGAGAGGAAGTGGATAAGAATAAATCTTAAGAATCAGAGGAGAAATAGAAATACAGGAATTACTAGGAGCTATTATTGTCTCATTTTCTGTCCTTACATCTTTTTCTTAATGCTGCTAGCATAATATAAGTTTAGAGTTAAAAAGGCACCATTTGATTATTTAGCAATCAATATGAAATTATAATGTATGCTGGGAGATAAGAAAATTCCTTTTCCTCTTCCAAAAACTTCAAGGCTTATCATAAGAAAATAACTGGTTAGGCCATCTTGTTATGTTGAAGTTATTTTACTTTAACAAAATATACATTATGCAATGCAGTCTTATGTAATTGCATCACAGTAGTTTGTTCAAATGACCCCTTTTAAGAAAAATAATGAGATATCTTGGAGAAAATGAGACATTTGATCTTGCTGTGAATCCCAAATGATTACATGTCTATCTCTTATAAAGACTGAAAAATACCCTAGGAATTTGAATATGTTCATAGGCAAAAGCCATGTCCCCAGTTAGCATCCAGTCATTACAATGAAGAGAAGTGATACAGAAATGTTTATACTCACTCAGTCTATTCAGTTTCCTTGAGACAAAAAGCAGTATACATCTCTGTGAGACCCACTTTCATTACTAATACCATTGTTTCCTTATTATCATTTTTCTCTTGTTACAATCTTGAAACAAATGGTGTAATAAGCATTGTGATTTGTTTGTGTTAATCATGTGCATCCATAAGTCAATGGTGATGGGGGCAGAAAAGCAATTTTCTCAAATACATATGGTTTGATTAGAGTATGATAGAGCTACAGTACTCTTTCTACAGTTCATAAAATATATGAATGAAAAATCTGAAGTTTGAAACATTTTTCTTTCAAAGCAGATAACCCTATTCTATGAGATATGATTGAATGGCATATTGGTACCTACAGTAAATGTGTAGTTGAAAGAAGAGGGAGAGAGATATATAAGAACTTTCCTTATTCAGAGAATAACAAAAGAGTTTCATGTTTGCTAATAGGCAAGGAAAACATATAGACTATTTTGAGAAACTAAGACCTATGGTTTTTGTTTGTTTGTTTCCTTGCTTGCTTGCTTTTTTAAAAAAAATCATTGCAGAGACACTTGGTTTGGATCCGGAAGTTGCTAGAGCAAACACCTTGGGTTTTGTTGGATGCCTTTCTTCAGTCCAATACAACCACATAGCACCATTGAAGGCAGCTCTCCGCCATGCCAGCATTGCACCTGTAACTGTCCAAGGGACCTTGACAGAATCCAGCTGTGGCTTCATGGTGAATTCCGATGTGAATGTAGTAACCACTGTACATTCTTCATCAGGTACTTCCCTGACGATGCTCTCCTGAGTTTCCATCACTAACTTAATTTCTGCTGTCTTATAGAGCTAAAGTGTTGACCAACAGCACACAGCTTTTTGCCTTGTAAGATTATATGTGGTTACAAATTGTAAATGACTTCTCATGTGTCATATCTATGTTTACAAAACACTCTGACAGAAGCAAATTAAGGGAGAGTTTTTTCTGTTTCACATTTCAAGTGTTCAGTCTGTCATAGATGACAGGAGTTAGAAGTAGCTGGTCATATCACACCCATAATCAGGAGGCAGAGAATGATGTATACCTGTGAGTATTCAGATAATTCTCCATTTATGTAGCCAAGGTTCCAAATTAAGGAGTGGTGCCAACCACAGTAGGCAACTTTTCTCACCCCAGTTAAGAAATTATGATAATGCCACAAGCATCCCAAAAACCTGTCTCCTAGGTGATTCTAGATTCTGTGAAATTGACTATTAAAACCAACTATTATACAAACAATGGTGAATAGAAATAGATAATAGAAAGTTATGAGTGCTAGACTACCAGTGACTTTATTAATAGTGAATTTTAAGTATGAAATTAAATAATATTTAGATAATATGCATATACCTGATTGAAATTAATAATGAACAAGTTAATAGCTAAAATTAATTACAGATGTATTTACTATAATTCTAGTTTTAGATGATGAGCAGTTATAATTAGTGTATACTTCTAGGTAATACACATCATTCGTGTATATAAAATATGTATGTGTGTTTGTGCATCAGTGTTGTTTAAGTTGAAAGCAATAGGCATATTTAAGTATGTAGGAGGCATGAAAACATCAAAATGAAGACTTAGATAATGATAACCTCAGTATTATGAGATAGTTTCTTTTGGAAAGAGAATAAATAAAATTATAGACATATAAAGGATAAAATGTCATACTTTTTATGTGTCATATAATGATTGTTTTCATTAAATTAGTTGCAAGGAGCTAGAGAGAATGTTCAATGGCTAAAATGCTGATTGTATAATTATCAGAGCCCAAGATATATTTTCATCACCCGTATAAAAGCCGAGGTGTGTCAGTGAGAAACTCCAAAGCCTATCCCAGAATGGGTTATGTCTCATATAATCTAAAGCACTGGAATTCACTGCAAAATTTATAGGCAGGTCAGACTGTGCCACTCTTCAAGGCACTGCTAATCTCTGCCCTTTTCAGGCAGCTCTGAAGGTCTGAGAATCTTCCAAGCAGCTAGACTGATACAAAAAGTATCTCTAAGCAGTCTTGATTGCCTATATAAGCTTAATGAACAACAGGGCCTCCTGCATCTGATCAGTTTCAGGGACTTCCTGGATTTGCTGAGTTGTTTACTTTCTAAGTTTTAAGGAACAGCCCTTTAGAACATTCAGAGTCATAAAACGCTTCCCTGCAGGAGGAATGTACCCACTCCACCAAAATTGCTTGGCACCTGGGAAAGATGTCCACACCTGGACCAGCAAGGTCTCCAAATGAGTCATCATTTCAGGAAAAAAAAATAAATTATTAATTTGTTGCATTAACTTTGATACATGAACATTCAGCTGCAAACTGGTATCATATATAGAAAAAGTAATGACAGTGTCTTGATTCAAATTGTGTTTTGACACTCTCAGATGATAGAAGATTATTCTCAATGGAAATGTGTAAGTATTGTTGAGTATGTCTGTTAAGATCTGGCATACTTAGTACTGGGTAAAAACTGACCCTGGGCTAAGTCAGCAATCTCTAGTACTATGCTTAAAAAATGAGAGTTCTTACACAAAGCAGATAGGCAAATATATATACTCATATAGTATTACAACTTTTGACAGAGAAATGATAGCTAGATGAATAGGTGGGTAAGGTAGATATTAGGCAGATAAATTGTAAATGTCAGGTGGAGGATTTATAGACAGATGTGTTTAATGCATGTAGACTAATGCTGTTATTTTGGGAGGATGGAAAGTTGAAGCAAAGATCAGATTTTAAAATATAACATTAAATGGAGAATTTAAAATATAATATTAAATCATCACTGTGATAGGGCTACTTTGCAGAGCATGCCACTAAAACTATCACTTTATCAGACCTGGATTGTTTTCTCTGTGGCATTAGTGAACACTAGACATTTAGAAGCAGTAAATTTAATTAATAGGTATCAAACCCTTTCCTGTCCTTTTCTGCCTTTCATCCCTCCCCTGCCCTTTCTCTGTCTCCTTCACTTTATGTTTTGCTATCTCTCTCTTCTCTCTCTGTTTCTTATTCCTTCTGTGTCCCTTCTTCTAGTACATGGCAAGTTCAAGGTCAGCCTATACTACATAGCAAGTTAAACTCCAGCCTGGAGTATATGAGACCCGTCTCAAAAGAAAAATAAATTGGACTAGAGCAATGGCTCAGAAGTTAAGAGTACACGATGGACAGCTGCTCTCCAGGTTAGGACTTCTCTGAGGTGCTAATTCTTCCCGTGCTCATGGCTGTCCTTGCCAGTAGACTCCTGAGCTAAAGAGCACATTGAGGCAATGAGAAAAGTGTCTTTGAAACACAAAGCAGCTGTTATTCCTAGAAATTCTTCAGCAAAGCAGAAGGCTGAGGGGATCACTGAAGGTGCATGGGCCAGGGACTGCCCTCACTTAGCTCAAGGCTACCTTACAACTTGCTTATAAGCTAATGAGGTCATAAGTTGTGGGTTATAAGCAGAGCATTTATTCATCTTTAAATATTTATGTGTGTGCATGTCATGTCAAGAAACAAATTGTTAGATGGCAAGGTTTTGGGAGTTAAGTCTCTCCTTCATCTTGTTTCAGAGGTATGTATCCCTGGTTTCTATATGTGATCTACATATGTGATCAGTTATCCTTCACTGGGATTATAGATTAGAGCCCCAGAAACGATTAATTGAGGTTCTGGGATTGAATTTAGATCTTCATTTTAAAAGCCAATTACATAGGTTCCTTTCAATATGCTAGTTCACATCTTACTGTAGGAATCTTTTTCCACTTCATGGATGTACAGGGCATGTTCCTTCCCTGTAGCTGAGTGAAGAGTGAAATGTAAGTTTTGTGTTTCTTCCTCTTTCTAGATCTCCTTGGGAAGACAGACGAGCATGAACCTTTCACAAATGCAGTCCAAAGTGACTCAGCAGTCATTGGAGGTAACCTGTTTTCATTACTGAAACCTGAAAGCTATCTATGATCCTTTTCTCTGGAGAAAGTTATATCAAGACTTCCTTACCCATGATCAGTCAACACCCAGAATAAGGCAATCTCTTCCCAGCCCTTAGCCTTTTTATGCATGGTACAAGATTAAGGACAGACCCTCCTCCAGTGCCAGGAGCTCACTGGCTTCATTATGCCTCAAATTCAGTAGGCAGCTGAGCTCTGAACCAGCAGCTGGAGCATTTACACACAGAAGGCAGGCTGCATTTTGTTCTTTGCATCCTGTTGTCACTTCTAAAGCACAAACAAAACACACCAATAAAAGTATGTGTGGGAAGAAGTCATCTTGGGGCAGACAGATGGACAAAGCTGCAGTCATTTTCAGTTTTTCTATACCAAGTGGTTTGGGTTAGAGCTAATGAGTAGGGTGAAGCCTACCTGACTGGAGTTCCAATTCCAGCAGTCTATCTGGCTATGGATATAGAACTTGCCTATTCTGCTTATAGCTCATCTACCACCACCTACTCTTTCTTTACTGTTTCTGACCCTGTCCCAATCTTTATTCTGTCTTACCTAGACTAATGCTTGCAGTAGTCTGTTTACATCTGGGTCTTGAAACATGGAATATCCTCCAAGTTTGGTTTTATATGAGATGGCTGAGACACAAAATTCTGTTTCCATTGCTGACTTATAAACCTAGCAGGCTCCTCATCCTGCTTTCTGACAGCTGGGATGAATGAGTCCACAGCAGATGGAGTTCTTTAAAAGTTAGCAGGAGTCATTGATTTCACTTTTATTTAATTACCTCTGGCTCTGGCTCAGATCTGTATTAAGGATAGGGATACAGGTAGACAGGGTAACTGCCTTCCTAGAATGAGCAAAGGGAGAAGATAGGAAAGCAGCAGAGGTAGCAATGTAGAAGCCAGCTCCTAAAAAAGAACAGGAATGGAAGGATTCCATCACAGTATCACCCCAGAGAGAACCATGGTCTTTCCTTAGCGAAGTCCTTAAAATACTCATGTGAGCTGAATGGCTTTTCCAGGGAAGAGGACTGCACTTGATTTTTCTTTGAAATCATTGAACATCACAAAAACTTTTGTAATTCTTTCTGTTCCTGTAAGTTTTCATTTGACAACAAAAGACTGGGTTCTGGCATTCTGCACTCATTGGAAAGCTCCATCAAGTCTCTCTGAGTGGGAAAGTTATCAAAGCCTCACAGGAGATCCTAGGAAGCTGGTTCAACTTCCAGCCTTCAACAACCCTTTCAAACCAGCAGCAGGAAAGAGGCAACTTCTGCCACATTTTAAAGCTACAGTTTATGCTTCAGAGTCATTTGTTGCTACCCAGACTAGACAATTAACTTTGAAATTTTATTTTGCCTTGTTTAAAAATATTTGTTAAATATGTTACAAAATATGGTTAGAATATATCACTACCCAGAGGGGTATCAAAGCAGAGGCTGAGACTCATGGCCAAACTTTGGTCAGAATGCAGGGAATCTTATGAAAGAAAGGGGAGGTGAAAGACCCAGAGGGAACAGGAGCTCCACAAGGAGAGCAACAGAACAACAACAACAACAAAAAAAAAGTGTTTTTTGTTTTTCTGAGACTGATACTTCAACCAAGGACCATGCATGGAGATAATCTAGAACCCCTGCACAGATGTAGCACATGGCAGCTCAGTGTCCAAGTGGGTTTCCTAGAAAGGAGAAAAGGGGCTGTCTCTGACATGAACTCAGTGACTGGGTCTTTTATCACCTCCACCTGAGGGGGAAACAGCCTTACCAGGCCACAGAGGAAGACAATGGAGCCAGTCCTGATGAGACCTGATAGGCTAAGGTCAGATGGAAAGGGAGGAAGACCTCCCCTATCAGAGGACTGGGGGAGGGGCATGGGAGGAGAAGAGGGAGGAGGGTGGGATTGGGAGGGAATGAGGAAGGGAGCAACTGATGGTATACAAAATGAGTAAACTGTAAATAATAAAAACAACAGATTAATTATAAAAAAAGAAAAAAAATTTGCCTGCAAGTTTCATGATTTCCTCATTTTAATTGCTGAGTAGTATTCCATTATGCAAAAGTATCATAATTTCTTTATCCATTCCTTAAATGAGGGACATCTGGGTTGTTTCCAGGTTCTGGCTATTATGAATAAAGCAGCTATGAACATAGTTGAGCAAATGTCCTCATTGTGTACTTAAGCATATTTTGGATATATGCCTAGGAGTGGTATAGCTGGATCTTGAGGAATCACTATTCCTAATTATCTAAGAAAGCACCAAGTTGATTTCCAGAGTGGTTGCCCAAATTTACATTCCCACCAGCAATGGAGGAGGAAGGTTCTCCACATCCTCTCCAGCATGTGTTGTCACTTGAGATTTTTTATCTTAGCCATTCTGATAGGTGTAAGGTGAAATATCAGGGTCATTTTGATTTGCATCTCCCTGATGGCTAAGGATGTTGGGCATTTCTTTAAGTGTTTTTCTTCCATTCTACAGTCCTCTCAATCATCCTGAGTGAGGTATCCCAAAACCAGAAAGTCACACAAGGTATATACTCACTTATATAGACCTATAAGATAGGATAAACACACTGAAAATTATACACCTAAAGAAGATAAACAAGAAAGAGGACCTGAGGTAAGAGGATTAATCCTTACTTAGAAAGACAAATGGGATGGACATTGGATGTAGGAGAAAACAAGTAGCAGGAGAAGAGCCTACCACAGGGGGGCTTGGAAAAACTCTACCTAGCAGTGTATGAAAGCAAATGTTAAGACACATAACCAACCCTTTGGCAGAGTGCAGGGAATCATATGAAAGAAGGGGAAGTTAGTATTACCTGGAGAGGACAGGAGCTCCCCAAGGACCAAATATATCAGGGCACAGGGGTCTTTTATGAGACTGTTCCTCCAACCAAGGACCATGTATGGATATAACCTAGAACCCCTGCTTGAAGGTAGCAAATGGTAGCTCAATATCCAAATGGGTACCCTATTAAGGGGAACAGGGACTATTCTGGACATGAACTCAATGGCTGGCTCTTTGACCCCCTTCCCCCCTGAGGGAGGAGCAGCCTTGCTAGGCCACAGAAGAGGACATTGCAGCCAGTCCTGAAGAGACCTGTTAAGCTACTTAGATGCAAGGGGAGGAGGTCCTCTCCCATCAGTGGACTTGGAGAGGGGCAGGGAGGAGATGAGGGAGGGATGGGAGGGATAGGGAGGGAATGGGGGAGGGGGCTACTACTAGGGTATAAAGTACATAACCTGTGATTAATGTAAAATAAAACTGTTAAAATTAAAAAAATAAAAATTATAAATTAAAAATAAAGAAAAAAATATGACGAACATAAATGGTCTTTGTTACTGTGAAAACTGCTAGAAATTTGTGGAAAATAGGTCTATATATGTTTCTAATATTAATTCACATAAATAGTGGCATTTAGACCAAGGAATTCTTGGCAAGTCTGCAATAATATTCTGAAATAAGTGATTTTATCCAATTAGATAAAGTAGACAATGTGAAATACAAACATATATACACTGTATCAGAAATGAAATTATTTTTGTTAACAAAACTTTGCTGTTTTGCTGCTATTAATTATTATTTTTATACATATTGCTTGTTGCTTAATGGCTTGATTTTTTCTTTATTTATTTTGAAATAAGTTCTCTCTATATAGCTCAGGCTGGAGAAGTGATAGAGACAGCAGGAAAGATTTTGCCTCAAAACAACGTGGAATGCAAGAACAGACTCATGAAAGTTGTCTTTTGTTATTAACACAAGTGCTATGGCATCCATACACCTATACATACACACACACACACACACAGAGAGAGAGAGAGAGAGAGAGAGAGAGAGAAAGAGAAAGAGAGAGGTAAAGAGAAAGGGTGACATTTGCATCAAGCATTTCTTGGCAAGG
>JAQQSO010006957.1:0-10966 GCA_028658305.1 Pachyuromys duprasi | reverse complement strand
CCCAGAAAACGAGCTGGGGTAGCAATCCTAGTATCTAATAAAATAGACTTTCAACCAAAGTTAATCAAGAAAGATGAGGAGGGGCACTTCCTTCTCATCAAAGGAAAATTCCAACAGGAGGACATCACAATTTTGAACATTTATGCCCCAAACACAAGACCACCTACATATGTAAATCAAACATTATTAAAACTGAAATCACACATTGATCCCAACACCCTAATAGTGGGAGACTTCAACACTCCACTCTCACCAAGGGACAGATCATCCAGTCAGAAGCAAAATAGAGAAACAGGGGCACTCACAGACACCCTAAATCAAATGGACCTAATAGATATCTACAGAACTTTTCACCCTAGATCAAAAGAGTATACATTCTTTTCAGCACCTCATGGAACCTTCTCCAAAATAGACCATATAGCTGGTCAGAAAACAAGTCTCAGCAGATACAGGAAGTTTGAAATAATCCCTTGTATCCTATCCTACCATCATGGTGTAAAGCTGGACCTCAACACCAACAGAAATAGCAAACTTGCTACTCAAGGACAGTTTGGTTAGGGAAGAAATTAAGAAAGAAGTTAAAGACCTCCTAGAATTCAATGAAAATGAAAGCACTACATACCCAAACTTATGGGACACAATGAAGGCAGTGCTAAGAGGAAAGTTCATAGCACTAAGTGCCTTCAAGAAGAAATTTGAAACATCTCATGCAAACAACTTAATGGCCCAACTGAAAGCTCTAGAAAAAAATGAAGCAGATACACCCAAGAGGAGTTTTCCTTTCAATAGCTTCTGTAGGGCAGGGTTTGTGCATAGATATTGTTTAATTTTTTGTCATAGAATATCTTGTTTTTTCTATCTGTGGTGATTGAAAGCTTTGTTGGGTATAGTAGGAAGCACTGACATCTCTTAGTGTCTGTAAGACATGTACCCTGGGCCCTTCTGGTTTTTCTCTGTTGACAAGTTAAGTGTGATTATGGTAAGTCTGCCTTTATATGTTCCTTGCTCTGCTTACCTTACAGATTTTAATATTTTTCTTTGTTCTGTACATTTAGTCTTTTATTATTATCTGGTGGGAGGAATTTCTTTTTTAAATCTAATCGATTTGCTGTTGTGTAGGCCTCTTGTATTCTTGTAGGCATCTCATTTTTTTAGGTTGGGATTTTTTTTCTATAATTTTCTTGAAAATGTTTTCTGGTCCTTAGAGGAGAGAATCATCTTTCTTCTATTCTGAGTATTCTTAGGTTTTGTCTTTTCATGGTGTCCCTGATTTCTTGGATGATTTATGTCAGAATGTTTTTCTATTTAATATTTTCTTTGACAGATGTATTTCTTCAGTTGTATCTTCTACACCTGAGATTCTCTCCTCTATCTCTTGTATTCAGTTGGTGATGCTTACTTCAGTCGTTCCTTTTCTCTTCCTTTATTTTGCCATGTCTAGGATTTCCTTGGTTTGTATTTTCTTTATTGAGTCTATTTCCATTTTCAGGTCTTTAACCATTTTATTAATTTCCTTCACCTGTTTGTATTATTCTGCATTTCTTTACATGATTTACTCATTTCCTCTCTAAATGCCTCTATTTGTTTGATTGTATTTTTATGTATTTCTTTGAGGGATTTTTTTTTTACATTTCCTCTTTAACATCCTTTAGCACCTTCATAAACATAGATTTAAGGCAGTTTACCTGTGTTTCAGCTGTGTTATGATTTTCAGCATTTGCTGTTATATTAGCCTGGTTTTCGTTGATTGTGTTCTTACGCTGGTCTTTAGTCACCTGGTTGTCCCTAGAATTTGCTTGTTTTTTGTGGAGCCTGCTGGGCTTCTCAGGCATGCAGTGGGAGCCCTAGGTCATGTGTTGGGTGCTAGATCTCCTCAAGTAACCTACAGTTCTGCTGTGCTGGTTGTGTTCCAGTTGCACTCTAATTCTAGAGTGCAACTTTCTAACCTATATAATTATGTGAGATCCTGCAGGTCTCCTCAAGAGGTCTTAACCATAGGCTGGATCTGCACATCTCTGGAATACAGGGTTGTCCTCAGGATGGCGAGAATAGCCAGGAGGTCTGAGTGTGGTACCATGAATATCAGGTAATGGGGATCTACTCCTTTCTCCAGGGAAATAAGAAGAGAAGCTGGAGTCAGAAGTGCAGCAGCTTGCTCATCCTGAAGGCATTGTGCTGCTGGTGGTCAGATTATGCTGGTCACTGCCATCTTGTATCAATACCCTGTATGTTTCTATTGTCCAGTAATTGGACTGGTAGAACTGTAGACCAGAGCCTGGAACTGTGTCCCTGGTATTTGGGAGTTGTCCTTGGGGAGGCAGGAGGAATCTGAAGTCTGAATGCTGGAGCCATGTGTTTCTGGAACTTAGTAGTTGTATTTGAGTAGGCAGTCGGCTCCAGGTGCCTGGAGACTAGGACCTTATGTATCTCTTGGACCCAGAAGCCGTCCAGAAGTGGTCTGTATCTGTTCATCACTAGCTCCTGGGATGCCTGTTTTTGACAGGGAAACACAGATGTTGGTGTTTTGGAATCAGTAGCCAGGTTACTTGCTTGGTCCATAGTCTATGACTTTCTGCTACTCTGATATGGTACACAGTACCTGATGGTACATGATCTTGTAGAGTCCTGCATTATAGATTTTAATGATGACTATAACAAATACCTATTGAGTACTGAGCTCCATGAAGCAAGTACTACCATTACCCTGTCCCAGTTCTAAATATGAGAAAATTATTGAAAAGTGAGAGTTATAGACATCAAGTAATGGACATTTTAGGGTGTGAGCAATAAAAGTAGAAGTAGACCTTAAGATGAAGGTGCAGTCCAGGATTGCAAAGGGGAAGTCAGAGTCACATTTTTGATAGCACCTATGGGTTTATATATACCCTTTCCCTAAATGAGTGAGGACTAAAAAAATCAGAAGCTTATGATGAAACCTCAGAAGATGCTTGTGGTCATTAGAATGAAAAGGAGAAACCGCCGAATGAAAGCAACTGAGAGAGTCATGGGAAGCAGAACTTCTTTTTTTGCAATGTTCTTTTCCAAATAGACTGTGGTTCTCCTCTTTCCCAAGGCAAGCCTAAAACTGAAAAGTCACTGTCCTTTCTTCTTTGAAGACTATCATTGCCCAGAAGCCCTGCCTCACACCTGAGAGCAGGCCATGCTACAAAGAGGGCAAAAAGATCCTTCTGAACAAACAGGCCTGCTAAAGATTCTGAATCCTGGCAGAGAGAAGTTGCAGTTTGATACTGGATGTCAGCTAATGCCAAAAAGAGGAGGTTACCATGACCCTGAGTGACATAACCCTGCCTTTTCTTATTCATCTCTCAAGGGTACTAAAGAATGAAGTGATATTTTCCATGAACTATGTGAAAAATGAAATGTAGAAAAAACATATTGACAGGTCTTGAAGAAAACTCTTCATAGTGAGATATCAGACAAAATGAGTCATCAGTTTTTTGCAGGTTACTTACCAGATGACTTCTTTACAAAAATGGATGTTTTGAATATAAAATTATAAATGCTTCTCTTTGAACAAAACTGCAGCCTGGTGGTTCAAGTTAAGATTCACAAAGTGTAAAGCTGACTCTGTAAGTGCCAGTTAACTACCCCTGCTAGGATCATGGCCAAGAAGCTGACATAATAATTGTGTACTTTTTCTTCTTCAAGATCTCTTTCAACAATCTAAGTATGTGATGAATTAATACTTAAATACACACTTATTGTCTCTAAATGGTTGACATAACATTTAGGGTATTGAGGACCAGGGTACTTGGGTGGATGATTTCTAAACTATCATTATTCATGTTGCTTAGACAAATATCTTTGATGCTCTAATAATTAAAACACAGAAAGGCAGCCCAAGGATATTACAATTGAGCTTTGCTGTGTTAGTTTGATAAGCTCTAACTTGCAACTTAAGAAGTAAAAACACTTTTAAAGACATTTATACAATTTGGTTTATCAAAACTTCAGCATAACTTAAATGTTCATGCCTCTAAACATAAGCCTGTCCAAACACTCAACATTTTTGCAATCATGAAGAAACTAGATATACTATAGCCAACTGAATTAATGAGATTTTTATTTTTACATACTTATTTTGGGTTTCATATAGACAGGTTATCATAAACACATTCTTAGTGAAAGTAATGTTAGATGCAGAATTGATGGAAATAGAGACTAAAAGATAATTGGAAATTAAAAAGATGAGATTTTGGGGGGGAGGGGTGTGCCCTTCTACTTATGTGACCGATAATAAAGGTCATATCTTTTGTTTTTTGTTTTTTTTCAAACAAAGAAAATCTGATTTGAATGGCAATATTGGATTTTTCAGATCACTTTAGAATGGCAATCATACTATTCAAATGATTTATTTCTTTTGTTGATTCCTCTTTGTCTTTTCATCCTTATATAATGGAAAAACAGAAGAATGTTGTTTGAATAATAAAAACCACTTTCAAACACACAGAGGGACTATTCATTGTCTCTGTCTATCAACTATACATTTCATAGTAACTGAAGCTAACCAGTCCCGCTCTAATGTTTTAACAGGTATGAGGAAGTTTTATAGGGAAGGGAGAAAATTTTAAGTCTGTTATCAAGACCTTTCTAATTTACATATGTAGACTGCAGAAGACACATTGTTTATGAAGGTGGTATACAAAGGGTGTGGTTAATGGGAAAAGGGGTTAGGTTTCCTTAATATTTGCATTAAAAAGTGCAATTTTCTCTCTGCCAACTACAATGTTGCCTCCAGGCTGTGTCCCTATGTGGGAATCACTATCAAAGGGAATTGTATCATATAAGGTTATATGTGCCCTTCAGAGAGATGCCATATGTAATGTATATAGAACCTAGACAGCTTTTTTATTCAAGACGTTTCAAGAGGTTTATCTTTGTTCTTGCTCTTCTTCCTATAAAACTAGCTATAGTTTGGATTATGGTAATTGCATGCCAGCATAATTTATCTCTGAGAAGTCCCACATTCCCTATTTCTTTCCAGTGTTGTTTAAGTACTACCCATGAAAATGCCTGTATGCCAGTTTCAAGCTCAAAATCCCCCTTTTAGGGATGTTGACCCAAGACATGAGGAGAAAGACATTACAGCTCTATCTAGAGATGTGGCTAGACAGTAGAAGGACTCTAGAGAGATGAATGTTTCCTCTTTCTTCTGGAAGGGTGGTATAATGCATATTATTAGTATAGTACTCAACTTTGGAGTTGCTAAGTTTGCCCCTGCAGAAAGACAGTTTCTGGTCTATTTATATTTTGCTATTAGGATAAACGAAATTACCACCTGACAGTTCAACTGAACTGACTAATCCATTCAACATTATTTATAGTAGGAAACAAAAGTGAGTAAAATCAGATTCGAGAATTTAAGAGTAGTGACTAAAGACATGTGACATATACATTGTTAAGTTTTCTCCCTAATAGATTGAGGGCTTAGGTAAAAAGCTGACTTTTCAGAGTTAGGCTATATATTGATGTATGTACCAAGATAGACAGGCATTATTGGTTAATATATAAATGTACACACACACACACACACATTGAACCCCAAATTACTAGAAACAATACTTCTTGCTCAGTTTGATCAATTACTTGTATTCTCTCCTTTTTATTGACAAAGAATTTCATAAATGCAAATGTTTTCAAGTATAGCCCCCTACTCCCTCCCCATCCAATTTCCTACTACTTATATTTCTTCCTAATTTTCCCTTTCTTTCCTACTCTCTCTCTCTCTCTCTCTCTCTCTCTCTCTCTCTCTCTCTCTCTCTCTCTCTCTCTCTCTCTCTCTTTCTTATTTTTTTCTGCCCATGGAGTCCACTTAGGGCTACTAGTATGTGCATGGCGGAAGGACAATTGACATGGTCATGAGTGGCTTCCCATGGGCCACATTCATGAAATAAAACCTGACTCTTCCTTTCTAAGCCACCAATTACCAATAGCTCCTCTTTTAAGGGTGGGTTTTTCTTTCTCCCCTCTTAGAGATGATATTTTGTCTAAACTGATTCGTGCAGGTCTTGTGAATGAAGGCACAGCTTCTGTTGGTGCATATGTGCAACTGTCTTGTTGTGTCTAGAAAAGACTATTTTGCTAAAGTCATGTACTGCCCCTGGATCTTATAATCTCTCTACTTCTTTTTCTTAATGATCTCTGAGCCTTGGAAAAAGAAGAATGATATAACTCTCATCTTATGAATGAGCACTTCACAATGTCTTATACTCTGTGTACTGAAAGAAAAAAAGAACTTCCTCTGATGAGGGCTGAAAGATGAACTTAACTATAGGTTTTTTATATCATTAGGAGTTGTCCTAATAGCATGCCAGTTTAACATAACAATTTCTTTCTTGACAGTCCTGTTTTGTTATATAAGTCTTTCACTTCTTGTTTATTTTCAGTGCAAGGTAGTTTATATTTTTGAAGCTATTATGAATTGGGTTGTTTCTTTAATTTTTTTAACTTTAGGGTTGTTGTTGGTGTAGAGGAAGAATACTTATTTTTGTATGTTGATTTTTATATCCATATAGGCCTATGACCTACCTAACCTTGGGATTGTGGTCCTTTAAATAGTGCCAGGCATGAGTTCTGTCTTGTGGGGCAGGCCTTAATCATAAAGTAGTTGATTACTCCCATAAAATTCATGCTACTCTTGCATCAAAAGGCACATGTTTCCAGGCTGGTGATTATTATATGTCATGGAGATCACAGTTGAATAAGATTGGTGATTACTTTCCTCCCCTGGTAGCATGCATAGTACCTTCCAGCACTGTGAAAAATTATCTAATGTGGATAAAGCTTCCTGGTCAGTGATAGCTTGATTTTCCCATGTTCTAGGATTCAAGTTTGCAATGCCTCCAGCAATAGGATCCTACAACCAGTTTCCATAGTTTTTCTTCTACCTGTCCTTCCACCACCTATCCCACTCAACTCTTCTTGTTCATTAATTCCACATCCTTCTTTTATGGCACCTGCATTTTATATCCTCCCTTTTAAAAGCCCCTACCATGCCACCTTACTGGTTTCCTGTTTTCTATGGGTACTATTATTTAAGCACACAGATAAATGTTCAAAGCTACCATCCACATATGAGAGACGACATATGATGTTCATTTTCAGAATCTGGATTATTCACATCCCTTCATGATGAAAGTCTTGGAGAAACTAGGGAAACAGGAGACACACTCACTTAATAAAGTCAATATAAAACAATCTTACTGTCCATCTCATCCTAAACAGAAAGAAACTCAAATCAGTTTTAGGAATGAAAGAATATCCAGTCACTTCTTTCCTGTTCAATACAGTGCTTGGATACTTGGGTCTGTGCTGACACGTGCAAGAGATAAAGATAATACAAATAGGAAAAATAGAAATCAAAATATCTTTATTTGCAGGTGACACAATTACATAATAAAGACTCTTAAATCTCTACCTTAAACCTCTAGCAACAAATTCAGCAGAGTAGAGGGATACAAAATTAACATACAAAAATCAGTATCCTTTCTTTATATCAAAACAACCTACTGTTAAAGAAATAATAGAAACAACCCAATTAATAATAGTTTTAAAAATGACACAGGCTTACATGTTTTATAGTGTAAATTTTAATAGAGCAACTAAGCTGGTTTATTTATATAACAAAAATTTTAAGTAAATGAATAAAATTAAGAAATACAAGAGGGTAGAAAAGGCTCTAATACTCATGGATTTGTAGGGTCAGCATTATAAAAATGATCATGCTAATGAAAAGCAATCTGCAGTTTCAGTGCAGTACTGATCGAAATTCCAGGGCAATTCTTCACAAAAATTGAAAAAAAAATGAAATGCACGTGTAAATACGAAGGCCCAGGTAGAGAAAACAATCCTGAACAATCAAAAAAAAAAAAAAAACTGCTAGAGGCATCACCATTCCAGATTTTAAGTTATACTAGAGAGCTATACTACTAATAATAAAACAACAACATGAAACTGCCATAAAATGGACTCATTGAACAATGTTATAGAATTGAGGACCCATACTTAAGGCCATACTACTACAGCGAGCTGATATTTGACGAAAGGACCATTAACACATACTAGGGAAAAGACAGCATCTTCAACAAATGATGCTGGTCTAAGTGAATGGCTGCGTGTTTAAGAATGAAACCAGATCCTTTTCTCTCTTTCTGAACAAACCTCAACTCCAGTGGATCAAGCACCTCAACAAAAATTTGATCTCATGAATCCAACAGAAGAAGAAGACAGGGATATGTTGGAACTTACAAACACAGGACAGGATTTTCTGAATAGTACTCCAATAACACAAGTATTAAGAAAAGCATTTGACAAATGGGACTTCAGGAAACTAAAAAGCTTCTGTACAGCAAAGGACACTATCATTGGAACAAAAAGGCAGTCTATGAAAGGGAAAAATCTTTATCAATTGTTCATCTCAGACCTATTGCCTAGAATACACAGACAACAGCAAAATTTTTACTGCAAGAAAACAAAAACACAATTAAAAATTGTTGCCTATAACTACACAGAAATTTCTCAAAAAGAAAAATAAAAGAATCTAAGTAATGCTTTTGAAATGTTCAGTATCCTTAGCTTCCAGGAAAACACAAATTAAAAATACTTTCATCTTCCCCTAGTCAGTCTAAAATAAACAACAGAACAAAAAAATGACAACAAATGCTGACATGGGATGTGGGAAAAGATGAACATTTATTCACTAGTGGTAGGAGTGCAAACTGCTGTAGTTATTATTGAAGCCACTGTAGATGTTTTTCAAAAATATGAAAACAGATCTCCTACATGATCCAGCTATAGGACTCTTGGTCAGCTACCTACAGGACTCCATATCCTACCCCAGAGATGCTTCCATGTTCTTCCATGTTCACTGGAGATCTATTCTCAATTGCCAGGAAATAGAAACAGCCTAAAGAAAATGAACATTTACAAAATGGAATGTTATTCAGCTGTTAAAAATGATATTGATTTTATATAAATCAAGAGCTTTTGGCAAGTCAAGTAAGTTTTAACATCTCAAAAACTGCTTCCTAAGAAAGTCTCTGTGGTCAGGAGCTGTGGCACATAACTAGTCACTGATAATTGAAATGTGAAGAACATGAGGCAGGTGGATTGCTTAAACCTGGGTGTTTGAGAAGAGGCTGGGCAACAAAGAAGATCAATTCCTCCAAAATATTACTCTATAGACATATCAAAAGTTACCATATGTGTGTGTCCCATGAAGTGGTACATTTATAAGATGTTAATGTAGAAAATCCTCATCTGCACCCTAACATACCACAAAGTCTGTGGTTTGTAATGTCAGATCCATCAGAGAAACTTCTTGGAATTAAGTGTATTCTTTCTTTTTCTTTTCTCATAAACTTATTTTATTCAGTTTATATCCTTGTAGCCCCTTCCCTCCTCTGCACCCAGTCCTACCCTCTCTCTCACCCTACTACTCCTTTCCTCAGAAAAGGGGAGCTCCCTTTCCCATCCACCCCAGCTCATCAAATTGCATCAGGACTGAATGTGTACTTTTCCCCTGTGGCCTGTCAATGCAGTCCTGCCAGGGGAAAGTGATCAAAAATCTGAAAGTGAGTCCCTGTCCAATGAAGTCCCCATTTCCCTTACTAGAGGACCCACATGAAGCCTAAGCTTCCCATCTTTGTAGAGGGCCTAAGTCCAGTTCATGCATGGTCCTTTGTTGATGCTTCAGGGTCAGCAAGTTCCTCCAGGCCTTGATTGTTTTTCTTGTGGAGCTCCTAGTAGCAGAGACCACAGAGCCCAAAGAGGACATCCTCTAACTAGACTAGTCTTCTAGTAAAAGGAGGGGAACACCAACCCACCCACAAAAACTTCGACCCCAAATTTACCCTGTCTACAAGTTGTGCGGGGATAAAGATAGAGTAGATAGAGCAGAGATTGAGGGAATGCTCAACAGATGCCTGACCCAACCAAAGACCCACCCCTTCAGAGAGTGCCAACCCCTGACACTATGAATGATATGCTGCTAAGCTTACAGATGGAAGCCTGACAGAGTTGTCCTCTGAGAGGCTTTACCAAGAGTGAATCAAACCAGATGCTGAGGCTCACAGCCAAGCATTGGTAGATGCATAGGGAGTCTTGAATAGTAAGAAGAAAGAGGAAAGGACCTAGAAATGACAGGGGCTGCTCAAGGAATTAAGCATTTTCTTGCATTTCAGTGTTTGAGTAGAGAGGAATGTGCTGGTCAGAGCTTCTGTTGAATGTGAGGCAGTCAGCTGAAGTACAGTAAGCTTGTAAAACTCCCACACACAGCCAGAGATACTTGGTGCTCTGCTCATTCTCTGAAGGTTTATTTTGGGATTCCAGGACTTACAAACTGAAAGAATTCCAGATACTGTACTCTAAACTTAGAGGACTAAAGATGCTTCAGAGCTTCAGTCTGGAAAACCCTAGAGCCTCTTATGTTAAAATACCTCAGGTTCTGAATTTTGTGTTTTACACAATTTCTTAATTATATTCTCAGTTCAGCAATTTAACCCAATTTAGTTCAATTATTAAAAGTCACATCTGATTCTGAACCTTCATAGATCTTAGAAGTAATTCCTCGTCAATTGGTTTTACAGAACAATTCAGCATACATTTTAAATTGTCTAGCTGGAAGGAAAAATTAAAAGTCAATTATAAATGTCAGGAAGGCGGCTCAACATGTTACAGTGCTTGTGTCCAAACTGGATGATGAGTTCAATTCCTAGTAACCACGTGGTGGAAGGAGAGAACTGACTCCAGAGAGCTGTCCTCCAACCTCCTGATGATGGATGTGGTATGCACATGTACACACACACACTCACTCACACACAGAATAGCAATAGGCTTTATTTTTTTTTTTACTTTTTTTTTTAATTTATTTATTTTTATCTCAGTCACAGGTTAGGTACTTTGAATCCCAGGCTTAGCCCCCTCCCCCATTCCCTCCTACCCTCCC
>JAQQSO010006956.1:0-10967 GCA_028658305.1 Pachyuromys duprasi | reverse complement strand
AAATGGACCCAGAAAACAAGCTGGGATAGCAATCCTAGTATCTAATAAAATAGACTTTCAACCAAAGTTAATCAAGAAAGATGAGGAGGGGCACTTCCTTCTCATCAAAGGAAAATTCCAACAGGAGGACATCACAATTTTGAACATTTATGCGCCAAATACAAGACCACCTACATATGTAAATCAAACAATATTAAAACTGAAATCACACATTGATCCCAACACCCTAATAGTGGGAGAATTCAACACTCCACTCTCACCAAGGGACAGATCATATGGTCAGAAGCAAAACAGAGAAACAAGGGCACTCACAGATACCCTAAATCAAATGGACCTAATAGATGTATACAGGATCTTTCATCCTAGAACAAAAGATATACCTTCTTTTCAGCACCTCCTGGAACCTTCTCCAAAATAGACCATATAGTTGGTCACAAAGCAAGCCTCAGCAGATACAAGAAGATTGAAACAATAACTTGTATCCTATCTGACCATCGCAGTCTAAGGCTGGACCTCAACAACAACAGAAATAGGCCTGCACATACATAGAAATTTAACAACTTGCTACTCAAGGACAGCTTGGTTAGGGAAGAAATTAAGAAGGAAATTAAAGACTCCTAGAATTCAATGAAAATGAAAGCACAACATACCCAAACTTATGGGACACAATGAAGGCAGTGCTAAGAGGAAAGTTCATAGCACTAAGTGCCTTCAAGAAGAAATTTGAAACATCTCATACAAGCAACGTAATGGCCCAACCGAATGCTCTAGAAAAAGAAAAAGTAGATACACTCAAGAGGTGCAGACTGCTGGAAATAATTAAACTCAGGGCTGAAATCAATCAATTAGAAATGAATAAAACTATTCAAAGAATCAATGAAACCAAGAGCTGGTTCTTTGAGAAAATCAACAAGATAGACAAGCCCCTAGCCAAACTAACAAAAAGGCAGAGAGAAAAGGTCCAAATCAGCAAAATCAGAAAGAAAAAGGGGGACATAACTAAAGACACTGAGGAAATCCAACCAATCATTAGGTCTTACTACCAAAGCCTATATGCCACAAAATTTGAAAGTCTAAATGAAATGGACGATTTTCTTGATAGATTCCACCTACCTTTATTAAGTCAAGATCAGGTAGAAAAATTGAATATACCTATATCTCCCAAGGAAATAGAAGCAGTCATCAACAGTCTCCCTTTCAAAAATAAATTTAAAAAAAGCCCTGGGCCTGATGGATTCAGTGCAGAATTCTACCAGAGCTTCAAAGAAGTGCTAACTCCAATGCTCTCTAAGCTATTCCACAAAATGGAAACAGTAGGAACATTACCAAACTCATTCTATGAAGCCACAGTCACCTTGATACCTAAACCACACAAAGACGCTACAAAAAAAGAACTTCAGACCTATATCACTTATGAACATTGATGCAAAAATACCAGTACTTGCAAACCGAATCCAAGAACACGTAAAAGATATCATTTACCATGACCAAGTATGCTTCAACTCCGTAATGCAGGAGTGACTCAATATATGGAAATCCATCAATGTGATCCACCATATAAACAAACTAAAGGAGAAAAACCATATGATCATCTCCTTAGATGCTAAAAACTTTTGACAAAGTCTAATATCTATTCATGTATAAAGTCTTGGAGAGATCAGGGATACAAGGCACATACCTAAACACAGTAAATGCAATATAGAGCAGGCCTATAGCCAACATCAAACTCATTGGAGAGAAACTTAAATCAATCCCACTGAAATCAGGGACAAGGCAAGGCTTCCCACAGTCTCCATATATCTTCAACATAGTACTTGAAGTCCTAGCTAGAGCAATAAAACAACTAAAGGAGATCAAGGAGATACAAATCAGAAAGGAAGAGGGCAAAGTATCCCTATTTGCAGATGATATGATAGTATACATGAGCGACCCCCAAAATTCAGCCAGAGAACTCCTGCACCTGATAAACATCTTAGCAAAGTGCCTGGTTACAAAATCAACTCAAAAAAAATAATCAGAAGCCCTCCTGTACACTATTGACAAAAGAAAGAGAATGAAATTAGGGAAACAATACCCTTTACAATAGCCACTAATAACATAAAATACCTTGGGGTGACTCTAACTAAGCAAGTGAAAGATCTGTTTGAGAAAAAATTAAAGTCTCTGAAAAAAGAAATTGAAGAAGATATCAGAAGATGGAAAGATCTCCTGTGCTCATGTATTGGAAGGATTAACATAGTGAAAATGGCTTTCTCATGCATTGGAAGGATTAACATAGTGAAAATGGCTTTCCTGCCAAAAGCAATCTATAGATTCAATGCAATTCCCATCAAAATACCAACACAATTATTTACAGACCTTGATAGAAAAATTCTCAACTTCATATGGAGAAACAAAAAACCCAGAATTTCCAAAACGATCCTGTACAACAACAAATCATCTGGAGGTATCTCCATCCCTGACCTCAAGCTGTACTACAGAGCAATAGTTATAAAAATTGGATGGTATTGGCATAGAAACAGAATAGTGGATCAATGGAACTGAATAAAAGACCCAGAAATAAACCCACATACCTATGGAAAGTTGATTTTTGATAAAGAAGTCAAATCCATCCAATCGAAAAAAAGACAGCATCTTCAATAAATGGTGTTGGACCAACTCGATGTCTATATGCAGAAAAATGAAAATAGATCCATGTTCATCACTCTGCACAAAACTAAAGTCCAAGTGGATCAAAGACTTCAATATAACATCAGACACTTTAAATCAGTTAGAAGAAAAATTGGGAAAGACCCTAGTACTCATCGGCACAGGAGACTACTTCTTGAACAGAACACCAACAGCACAGGCTCTAAGATCAACAATAAATAAATGGGACCACATGAAACTATAAAGCTTATGTAAAGCAAAAGACACCTTCATCAAAAAAAAAAAATGACAGCCTACAGACTGGAAAAGGATCTTCTCCACCCCTATATCTGATAGAGGGCTAATATCCAGTATATATAAAGAACTCAAAAAGTTAAAAAAGCAACAAACCAAGTAATCCAATTTAAAAATGGGGTATAGAGCTAATCAGAAATGTAAATCAAAACGAACCTGAGATTTCATCTTACGCTGACCAGAATGGCTAAGATCAAAACCTCAATGGAGAACACATGCTAGAGAGGTTGTGGAGAAAGAGGAACTCTCCTCCAAAGCTGGTGGGAATGTAAACTTGTACAACCACTCTGGAAATCTATTTGGTGATTTCTTAGACAATTATGAATAGTGATTCTTCAAGATCCAGCTATACCACTTCTAGGCATATATCCAAAAGATGCTCAAGTACACAACAAGGACATTTGCACAACTATGTTCATAGATGCTTTATTGTAATAGCCAGAACCTGGAACCAACCCAGATGTCCCTCAGTTGAGGAATGGATACAGAAATTGTGGTACTTTTACACAATGGAATACTACTCTGATTAAAAAGGAAGAAATCATGAAATTCTCAGGCAAATTATGGGACCTGGAAACGATCATCCTAAGTGAGGTATCCTAAAAGCAGAAAGACACTCATGGTGTATACTCACTTAGCTATACCTATAAGATAGGATAAACATTCTGAAATCTATACACCTAGGGAAGATAAACAAGAAAGAGGACCTGGGGTAAGAGGATTAATCCTCACTTAGAAAAACAGATGCGATGGACATTGGATGTAGGAGAAAACAAGTAGCATGACAAGAGCCTACCACAGAGGGCCTCAGAAAGACTCTACCTAGCAGTGTATCAAAGCAAATGTTAAGACACATAACCAACCCTTTGGCAGAGTGCAGGGAATCATATGAAAGAGGAGGGAGTTAGTATGACCTGAAGAGGACAGCAGCTTCACAAGGACCAAATATATCAGGACACAGGGGTCTTTTATGAGACTGTTTCTGCAACCAAGGACCATGTTTGGATATCTCCTAGAACTTCTGCTTGAATGTAGCAAATGGTAGCTCAGTACCCAAGTGGGTACCCTAGTAAGGGGAACAGGGACTATTTCGGACATGAACCCAATGGCTGGCTGTTCGACCCACCTCACCCCACCCCACTCCCTGCCTCCAGATAGAGGAGCAGCCTTGCTATGCCACAGAAGAGGACATTGCCACCATTCTTGAAGATACCTGATAATCTAGAGTTAAATGGAAGGGAAGGAGGTCCTCCCCTATCAGTGGACTTAGAAAGGAGCAGGGAGGATATGAGGGAGGGATGGGGGGGATAGGGAAGGAATGTGGGAGGGGGCTATGGCTGGGATACAAAGTACATAACCTATGATTAATAAAAATCAAAAATGTTAATAATAATAAAAAGTATTTCATTAAAAAAAGCTCAATTGACAACTCATGCTAGAGAAGATGTAACCTTGCTCCTTTGTTGGTGGGAATGTAAACTTGTACAACCGCTTTGGAAATCAATCTGGCACTTTCTCAGACAGTTAGGAATGGTGATTTCTCAAGATCCAGCTATACCACTCCTGGGTATATATCCAAAATATGCTCAAATACACATCAAGGACATTTGTTCAGCCATGTTTGTAGCTTCTTTATTTGTAATAGCCGGAATCTGGAAACAACCCAGATGTCCCTCACCAGAGTAATGGATACAGAAATTGTGGTATATTTACAGAATGGAATACTACTCAGCAATTAAAATAAGGAAATCATGAAATCTCTAGTCAAATGATGGGGTCTAGAAAAGATTATCCTTAATGAAGTATCCCAGAAGCAGAAAGACACACATGTTTTATATTCACATATAAGTGGATAAAAACATTTAATATAGGATAAACATACTAAAATATATACACCTAAAGAAGCTAAGGATGAAGGATGACCCAGAGTAAGATGATCAATCCTCACTCACAAAGGGAAATGGGACAGACCTAGGAAGAGGGAGAAAACAGGAAATAGGATAGGAGCCTACCACAGAGGGCCTCTGAAAAATATATACCCAGCAGGGTATCAAAGCATATGATGAGGCTCATAGCCAAACTTTGGGCAGATTGAAGGGCATTTTATGGACAAAGGGGGAGAAAGAAATACCTGTGGGATAGGAACTCCACAAGGAGAGCCACAGAACCAAGAAATCTGGGCCCAGGGGATCTTTTTTTGCAACTGATTACTCCAGCTAAGCACCATACATGGAGATAACCTAGAACCCCTGCACAGATGTAGCCCATAGCAGCTCATTCTCCAAGTGGGTTCACTAGTAAGAGGAACAAGGAATTTCTCACGTAAAATCAGTGGACTGCTCTTTGAGCACTTCCCCCTGTGTGGGAATCAGCCTTACTAGGCCATAGAGCAAGACAATGCAACAAGTCCTGATGAGACCTGATAGGCTAGGGTCAGAGGGAATGTTTGGAGGCCCTCCCTTATCAGTGGACTTGGATAGGGGCAATGGAAGAAATGAGGGATGGAGGGTGGGATTGGAAAGGAATAAGGGAGGGGGTTAGAGCTGGGTTACAAAATAAATACACTGTAATTAATTTAAAATTTTTAAAAAACAAAAATATAAATAATAACAAAACAGAGCAAGAAAAATCCTCCAGGGACTCATATTGTCTGGGTTACACCACCCTGTCTCCAGGAATTGTTTGGCTGGGCTCCACTGAGAGACCTACAGAACAGGGGCTTCAATGTTGAGAATGTTGCCCCAAGGATCACTATGTTGCCCACAGTGGGGGTGTGGGTGGGAGGGATGGGATATCTGGCTACTAGCAAACAGGGACAATGGATCTGACCCTCTGCACTCACTTGAAGGTGCACTCACTTGGTAGCTTGCAGACCTATGTAGACAGCACAGGGGTCCTTAGTTCTCTACTGTCAGATTTGGGCCTGCAAGGCAAATGAAAATGTAGATGAGTCAGTGGTGTCTGCTCTTTGGCTCCTGGGCACGGAGGCCCATACTTGGGGTTGCCATGCCAAGCTTTCATTCAACAAACTGAGAGGCCCATACCCCAGCTGCCTCTGCTGTCTCAGTAACCAAGCAGGGAGGCTCTTGCTTGGGTCACTGGCTGCTGCCTTTCACAGCAGCAAAGCAGGGAGACCAGTGTTTGAGTCAAGTTAAAGTGCGGGGGGTTAAATGTTCTCCACTCTCTGACCCTGGGGGTGTCCATGAGTGACATGGATCCAAACTGTCTCAGCTCAAGCATTGTCCCCTCTAACTCAGGAAGCCTCAATGTCAATATTCTGGCTTCAGCTGCCCCTTACCTCACCAGTTTAGGCATTTAGGATCCTGTGCCCTTCAGATATGCTACACACGGGTCCAGCCATATTAGAGCCTCTCTCACAATATTATTTTCTTAATGAAAATAGCATGTGAATCGTGACTTCTTCCTAATTGAGATCTGGAACTAGTGAAGTGTGTTTTAAACAGGAAAAAAAAAACTGAAAAAGAAAAAAAGAAAGTATATTTTAACATTCTTTGGTATAAAACTTAGTTAGGACTTCACATTTTACCTTCCAGAGTCCTGATAATCTAGCTCTGTGATCTTACTGTTTGACACATTAGTGCTGGAAGTTTCCTTTAAAAAATGCATTTTAAGCAAAGCTATGGCTATTATGAAAAAATTCACTTATCGTTTCAATCTTAATAGGATTATGAAAATAATCCACATCAGCCTTTGCAGTGAGATCTAAAGACAAAGTTCAGTATGTACATGGTTGTTTCAGTTAGATTTAGTGCTTCTATGCATGGGAAATACTTCTGGTCTCAGCAATCATGGAGTGGGTAAGTTACATGCCTGCGGCAGGGACCATTTCAGGGTTTCCAGAGGAAATGGGAAATAGAGTCTGCTTCACCACAGCCTAGATCAGAACAGTAGGCTCACTACAGCTAGGCAGACCTGTACTCTCCATTTCATTGAGTTGATTCTGTGACTTTTCTTCCTTTTAATACTTGTTTTTTGAAGTAGCAACTTTATTTTCAGTGGCTGCCTATCACACCTATCAGTCTTGATAATTTAGTTTTTTCCACTTAAGTAATTTCTTTCTTTATCAAAACCATCAGGCTATACATTTTACGGGAGAGCAGTGCACCACCATTCATAAAGCAAGGACTAGTGCCTTTAGGTTCAGTGCCATCAGATCTCTAGATTGTACTGCTCAGCTCTTGCTTATCAAACATTTGGATCTCTCTTCCCCAGGACTGTGCCAGAACTTTCATGAAAATTCATTTTCAATTGCATGTTTCTTTTTTTCCTGTATGACATGGTCCTTCCCATAAATTTGAAAATATTCATCTGACATATTGTTCTCTTTTTCCCTAGATGCCTGTAAACATCTGCTTTGGCTCAAATATCACAATTGACTGGTGAGTAGTGCTATTCTAAGTCACCATGGATTTGGTTAAGTAAAATCCCAAAAATAAACAAAATGCATTTTCTGTCTTAATTAATTTTTTAATCCAACAAGAATACATTTTGTACAGGCATGTCAATGAATTAAAAATGCAAATATCAAACAGCAACAAACCATCACAAAATATAGCAGGGCAAGAGGATGTTATTGGAAACTGCTCTCCTTGCTTTAAATTCAGAAATTGAGGCCCAGCCACGATAAACTTTCAATGCTTTATTTGGGCTTAACAGAGTTGAATATAAACTATTTTAGCCAGAAATGCAAAAAATATTTATATTTTAGCCTGCATATTATATATATATATATATTCAACAGTAAAGCACAAGGACACAAGAGTGGTTGGAAGAATATATACAGTACAAATAAAATACAGCAAAAGCTGAGACATAAAATCTAGGTTATGAGAATATTTTGTTTACTGTAAATCTCTATCCAATATCATGTTTAAAGCATTAATAAAATATTGAATATTTAACATTTCAGTGTACCTATAAAGCTGGTAAAATATGAGGAGATGGCTTAAATGAGTCAGAATACTTCTTATACTACTGAGAAATTTTTATTTTAAGGTTTGCAATAGCAAAAAGAAGACCTTATGTGAATGATTATCCAGTTGACTCACTAGTGCTTTCCTTATTTAAAGAGTCTCCCATCAAAGAACCACAAATGCAGAAGACAAAGTACTCTACTTCATCATTAAGGTGGATCTTGCTGAATTTGCTGAATTTGAGCCATAATAATAATAATAATAGTAATAATAATAATAATGCATTCGGTGATGGGTAGTTTCAGCTTGTGATCGCTGAGATATATATGCCAGGATTCATAAAAATATAACCTAACATAAAATCATAAACTCATTTTAATTAATTTTTTATTTTTATATTAATTACAGTTTATTCAATTTGTATCCCAGCTGTAGCCCCCTTCCCTATTCCCTTTGAATCTTACCCTCCCTAACTCACCGCCTCCAATGCCTTCTCCGAGTGTGCTGATACGGGAGGTCCTCCCTTCCATCTGACCCTAGCATATCGGGTCTCATCAGGACTGGCTGCATTGCCCTCCTCTGTGGCCTGGCCAGGCTGTTCCCCCCTTAAGGGGAGGTGAGCAAAGAACCAGCCACTGAGTTCATGTCAGAGACAACCTCTGTTCTCCTTACTAGGAAACCCTCTTGGATACTGAGCTGCCACAGGCAATATCTGAGCAGGGGTTCTAGGTTATACCCATGAATGGCCCTTGGTTGGAATATCAGTCTGAGAAAAGACCCCTGTGCCCAGACGTTTTGGTTCTGTTGCACTCCATGTGGAGCTCCTGTCCTCTCCAGGTCTTATTATCTCCCACTTCTTTTATAAGGTTCCCTGTATTCAACCCAAAGTTTAGCTATGAGTCTCAGCATCTGCTTCCATACCCTGCAGGGTAGAGTCTTTCAGAGGCCCTCTGTCCTGTTACTTGTTTTCTCCCTCCTCCTCTTTGCCTTTCTGAATGGATATTGAACATCTTCGCCAGAGTTCTCCTTCCTGTTTAGTTTCCTTTGGTGTACAGATTTTAGTATGCTTATCCTATATTATATGTCTAATATCCACTTATGAGTGAGTATATAACCAATGTATCTTTCTGCTTCTGGGATTCCTCACTCAGGATGATCTTCTCCAGTTCTCACTATTTACCTGCAAATTTCATAATTTCCTTTTTTATTGCTGAGTAATATTCCATTGTGTAGATGTACCACTATTTCTGTATCCATTCCTCAGTTGAGGGGCATCTGGGATCTTTCCAGCTTCTAGCTATTACAAATAAAGCTGCTACAAACATGGTTGAGTTAATGTCCTTATTGTGTTTTTGAGCATCTTTTGGATATATGCCTAAGAGCCATGTAGCTGGCTCTTGAGGAAGTGCTATTCCTAATTGTCTAAGAAAGTGCCAGCTTAATTTTACAAAGTGGTTGTACAAGTTTTCATTCCCACCAGCAGTGGAGGAGGGATGCCCTTTCTTCATATCCTCTCCACCATGTGTTGTCACTTCAGTTATTCATCCTAGCCATTCTGACAGGTGTAAGGTGAATTCTCAGGGTCATTTTGATTTGCATTTCCCTGATGACTAAAGACATCGAACACTTCTTTAAGTGTTTTTCTGCCATTCGATATTCCTCTATTGAGAATTCTCTGTTTATCTCTGTACCCCATTTTTTAATTGGATTACTTGATTTGTTGCTGTTTAACTTCTTGCATTCTTTATATATACTGGATATTAACACTCTGTCAGATATAGTTCCTTTCCCAATCTGTAGGCACTAGTTTTGTTTTGAAGACAGTGTTCTTTGCTTTATAAAAGCTTTTCAGTTTCATGAGGTCCCTTTAATTGACTTTTGCCCTTAGAGCATGTGCTGTTGCTGTTCTGTTCAGAAAGTTATCTCCTCTGCCAATGAGCCCAAGACTCTTCCCCACTTTTCCTCTAACATTTTTATTGTTTCTGATTTTATTTTGAAGTCTTTGATCCACTTGGACTTTAGTTTTGTGCATGGCGATAAGTATGGATCTATTTGCATTTTTCTATGTATAGACATCCAGTTAGACCAGCGCCATTTGTTGAAGATGTTATCTCTTTTCTATTGTATAGTTTTGACATCTTTGTCAAAAATCAGGTGTACATAAGTGTGTGGATTTATTTCTTGGTCTTCTATCCAATTCGATTGTCCCACCTTTCTGTTTCTATGCCAGTACCATGCAGGTTTTATTACTATTGCTCTGTAGTACAACTTGATATCAGTGCTGGAGATACCTGCAGAAGATATTTTATTGTAGAGGATTGTTTTAGCAATTCTGGGTTTCTTGTCATTCCATATGAAGTTAAGAATTTTCCTTTTAAAGTCTGTAAAAAATTGTGTTGGGAATTTGAGGGGAATTGCATTGAATATGTAGATTGTTTTTGGTAGGATAGCCATTATTACTATGTTTATCCTGCCAAGCCATGAGCATGGGGGATCTTACCATCTTCTGATATCTTCTTCTAATTCTTTCCTCAGAGACTTGAAATTTTTTCATACAAGTCTTTCACTTGCTTGGTTAAGGTCTCACCAAGGTACTTTATGTCCTTCATTGCTATCATGAAGTCTATTGTTTCCCTAATTGCTTTCTCAGTCCTTTTGTCTTTTGTATACAGGAGGGCTACTGATTTTTTTGAGTTAATATTGTATCCAGCAACTTGCCTGAAGGTTTTTATCAACTGTAGGATTTCCCTGGTAGAATTTTTTGGGTCACTCAGGTATACTATCATATCATCAGCAAACAGTGATACTTTGACCTTTTCCAATTTGTATCCCCTTGATCTACTTCAGTTGTTCTATTGCTCTAGCAAGGACTTCCAGAACTATGTTGAAGGGATATGGAGACAATGGGCAGCCTTGCCTAGTCCCTGATTTCAGTGGGATTGATTTTAGTTTCTCTCCATTGAGTTTGATGTTAGCTATAGGCTTGCTGTATATTGCCTTTACTATGTTTAGGTATGTGCCTTGTATCCCTAGTCTCTCCAAGACTTTAAACATGAATGGGTGTTGGATTTTGTCAAATGCTTTTTCGGC
>JAQQSO010006955.1:0-10968 GCA_028658305.1 Pachyuromys duprasi | reverse complement strand
ACACACACACACACACACACTAGATGTATGTTCGTTTTTATTTTAAATCATGACTCAGCCACATTTGGAGATCTCATTGTTTTGATTTGTTCTGACGAAATCTTATAGCCTGGCCAAGGACAACCTTGAACTCTTGATCCTCTAGGCTCCACCTCTTGGGCCCTTGAGTTGCCGATACCAAACAACAAGCCTGAGAGTCTAAGATCAAAATTACCACAGGAATTGGAGCAATCATGATCCCAGGTCATGTGGTTTTCTGAGGCCGCAACTGGCAGCTTTCCATCCATTCTGTCCTGAGCCATTCAGGGCTAACAAAGACAGGGCCGATGCCTTTCCACTGGATCGCAGCACCTCAGCCAGGGGCCAGCACAGGAGGTCCTCAGCTGCCCTTTACTGAGGCAGGCAGGAGCTTCAGCACACCATCCCTGAGGCAGCAGCTATCCTTGGCAATCAAGGGCTGTCTGTAAGACTAATCCTGGCTTGGTTGTCAACTTGTCAAACACCTAAAAGAGGGACGGACTCTTAAATGAATAACTGCGTGGACCAAACTGCTCTAGGGGAATGTCTATGGGACATTGCCTTGGTTGCTAATTGATGTTGGAAGTTCAAGCCACTGTGGATGGTGCCATCCCCGGGCAGGGCCTTTAATCCCAGAAGGCAGTTATCTGTGAGTTCAAGGCCAGCCTGGTCTACACAACAAGTTCTAGGAAGGCCAGGTGAGACCCTCTCTGAAAAGAAAAATAACAATAAAAATGATTTTTCAGAAAGGTATCCAAATGTGAGCCTGGGAGCAAACCTCCATCGGTATCTGCCTCAAGCTCTTGCCTGGCTTCTTGCCCTCACTTCCCTCCTCCATGATGAATTATAACCTGTAGGCTAAATAAGCCCTTTTCCTCCCCAAGTTGCTTTTGGTCATGGTGTTTATCACAGCAACAGAAAGCAAACAGGAACAACAGCTAAGTCAGACAGGAGACAGATGTATGCAAGGCCCCACAGAGAACTAGGACTTGCCATATTTGCCTGGTTACCTGCTCTTAACAGGACCAGTAAATCCACCACGGCAGCTACCACTGTCTCTACACACTGCGCATAACCACAGTGACTGACTCCCCCAACAGCCTCCCCTTTTAGATTCCCAAGGGAGGCACCTGATGGACCAGCTCCCCAGTAACCAAGAGTACACTGTACCTGAGTGAATGCCTACCTGTGATCCAACTCAATGTTGAACCACAGTAAAAGCTAGGACCAACACTGCCCCCAGAGGCCGATGAAGAGATGGCAGCCAGCAGCCATGGTCTTGAGAGTCTACCGCGGCAACACTGCCCCCAGAGGCCGATGAAGAGATGGCAGCCAGCAGCCAAGGTCTTGAGAGTCTGCCGAGGCAACACTGCCCCCAGAGGCCGATACAGGCATGGCCAGCAGCAGCCTTGGTAATGCAGTTCCATCTGGATCTTTGAAGGTTATCTGGGGACGGAATGTCCCTTCCCAGGAGACCCATGAACCACATCCAAGCCCACCAAGTGGGCACTTTCAACCCAAAGCTTCCGGGCTACTTCCTCATCTTCAGCTTCAGGAGATGGAGCCGTTTCTCTGAATCCATCAAAATACTTCCCTGAAACACTCTCCAGTTCCTCTGCCACGGCCAGGTATGTGCTGGGCTGGGCAGCCAGCTGGGGACTCTTGAACAGTAGCCAGAAGAAGGGGCCTACAACCAACCACAGAACATTTAGTCAAATGTGGAACCCAAAACCTCTGAGGCTGTAGGCTGCCCTAAAGTCCCAAGGAGCCCACCTCTAGGCCTTGGCGTTCCCTCTACCTAAAGGTCCCTTCCCTGTGACTCCAGAAGTAGGCTCAAGACATCCTACAAAGAGCTTTCTCATGGGTCAGTGGGACTCTAGCTTGTTTTCTGTCGATCCTGAGGCCAGAACCACATAGAACAATGACCCATCTTCTACCCCAGAAAGACATAGGGGGGAGCTGAAAGAGGTAAAGCCAGCAGCCAGGTATGGTGGCACACACCTGTAACCCCAGCACTCAGGAGCTGAGGGAATTAGAGGTTCAAGACCAGCCTAGTCTAGATGAGGCCATGTTGAGGGGAAAAAGTTGCCAGGTGTGATGGCACATTTATTTAGTCCCAGCAATTGAGAGACAGAGGCAAACGGATCTCTGTGAGTTCAAGGCCAGCCTGGTCTACATAACAAGTTCCAAGGCAGTCAGAAATATGTAGTGAAACCCAGTCAAATAAAAAGAGAATTAAAGAAAGAAGTAAAGTGACCGTCTCTGAGGGAGAGTCCTGGATCCCCAGCCGAGAGGGCACAGAGAGGGGACACCAAGCTGGAAGGGGACTCACCAAGTGTGACGTTGGAGAAGGTAGAGTTATGCATGCCTGTATGTCTTCCCAGCTCGGTCCTGGCCACACCAGGGTGCAGAGCATTGACAGACACACCAGTGCCTAGGAAAAATATAAAGATAGGTGAGTGCTGCAGAGACAGCTCAGTGGTTAAAGAGCTTGCCGCACAAGCAAGGGCTTCCTGAGTCTGATGCCCAGAGCACACGTCAAAACCCATGTCTGCGGTGGTGCCTGCTCAGAATCCCTAGGGGACACTGAGAAGGCAGAGACAGACAGATCCCTGGCGCTCACTGACCAGACAGCCTAGACTAGTAGGTGAGCTCCAAACCAAGGAGGAGATGTTGTCTCAAATCAAAAACAAAGTGGGTGGCACCAACACTGCCCACTGACTAACAAGCACACCCCCACACAAATGCACACAGGCCACACACACATACAAACAGGCATACACACAGCCGGTGAAAAATGACCAGGTCGGCCCTTGCCTGGAAGGCTGCCGCCACTGCACTAAGGCCTTCCCTACACTGTGCTGTTTCCCACACTTGGACCCACACTAGCCTCAGCTTCAAGTGGCTTCCTCTTATAAGGTGGCTCTGCCCAGTGGCTTCCCCAAGGGCAACAGCTTTGAGAGCATAACAGACCCACATTTCTGGACTCTGCCACCCCCACCAGAGTCTGAAGCAGGGGACTGGAATGGTAACTAAAATGCTAGAATTATGAGTCTCCCAAGGCTGGCTGGCACGGCTCACCACAGACAACTTTTGAGAAGCAGGAAGTTTTATTTTGTTGTTTTGGTTTTGGTTTGGAGAGGGTTGTTTGTGTTTGGGGGGGGGGGGTTGTTTTTTTATCCCTGGCACTACATCCCTTCCATTAGACTGGAAGGAATAGGGGAGCCATCCAGAAGGACTCCTGAATTTAACCCACTAGAAGCTGGGAGCAACCTCACTGACCTAGTTGTGACAGGCATGTCTGCAAACATTGACACATATCCCCTATGGACCAAAACCACTCCCAGTTCACAACCACTGGCTTACAGCACCAATGGCTTAGAAGTCTATCCAAGAAAAGCAAGACAACCATGTGTGATGAGGGCTTACTGAGACTAAAGAGCAATTATTAGAACCATGATGTATTAGTGAGGCCTGCCTCCGGCACCAGAAGGGGACATGGTGGTAGAGGTATTTTTGACAAGAGTGTTTAAAGATACTACTTGCCTTTTATCACCAGCTGAGAGCTATCTATTCTAGACACATAAAGAAAGGAAGGAGACAAGAAAAAAAATCGCCTTTTTGCACACCTTGCAGCCGGCGACTCAGCTCCTTGGTGAAGAGGACGACAGCCAACTTGCTCTGGCAGTAGGCTGCCTTGGTGTCATACTTTTTCATCTGCCAGTTCAAGTCATCGAAGTCTATGTGCCCAGCAACATGAGCCAAGGACGAGAGGTTGATGATGCGCGAAGGAGCCGAGGCCTTCAGCTTGTCCAACAGCAAATTTGTCAACAGAAAATGACCTGGATGAAGGATGACAAGAACACATTTTTTCCCCACAATGGCTATCCTACTTTTTATTTTAATGTGAATGGGTGTTTTGTCTGTGCAAAACATGCATGCAGTGCCCATGGAGGCCACAAGAGGGCAGTGGAGAGGCCTGAGAGTGCTGAGGACCAAACCCAGATCTTTCGCAAGAACAGCCAGTGCCTTTAACCACCAAGCCCTCTCTCCAGCCCCACTAATTTAGTTTTCATTCCCAGCACTAATATATTCCTCCCCTTCCTCCATATCCTCATCCACTTTTGTTATTTTGTTTGGAGTTGTTTTTCTGAGAAGAAAAACAAAAATTTTAAAAACCTTAGAGTTATATCCAATTGATTTTTCTTTTCTTCCAGGTGGATGTATTTGGGAAGGAGCTGGCTTTCTCCTTTCAGCATGTAGGCCCCAGGGACCAGCCTCTGGTCATTGGGCTTAGCAGCAAGCACTCTGTTTTTGAGACAAGGCCTCACTATGTAGCTCTGCCTGATGGGCACAGGAACTCACTCTATTGATTAGATTAGCCTTGAACTTCAGGCAATCCTCCTGCCCCTGCACGGATTAAAGATAGAGAGCACCTGGGTGTGAGAGCAAGCTGGCTGTGACATGTCATCCCATTAACCAGGGTTGATTTCAGCTGCCCAGTCTGGCCATGTAGGTATCCCCACCCTCCCTCGCTGCTCCACACACATCCAGGAGCTGTACCTTCTCCCTTCCATCAAGGTGTGTTCCTCTATTAGAACCCACAGTCAAACTCTAAAGATGTATAACACCAAGCCCTGTGTCTTAGCTACTGCTCTATTGCTGTGAATACACACCATGGCCAAATAGACTCTTAGAAAAGGAAGCATGTAATTGGGGGCTTGCCTTGTTTTAGAGGGTTAGTCTGTGGTAATCAAAGTGACAGGTAGGCAGGCATGGTGTCAAGGAAGTATTTGAGGACTTTACATCCTGATCCATAGACTGGGTGGGGGATGAGGGCTTTGGAACCTCATCCCCAATGACTCATGTCCTCCAACAAGGTCACACCCCTTAATTCTTCCCAAACAGTTCCACTAACTGGGAACCAAGCATTCAAACACATGAGCATATGAGGGCCATTCTCATTAAAACAACCACACCCTGCTTGCTGTTTTCTTTGGTTTGATTTGGTTTTTATCATAGCTATTTCTGGTGGTGAAATGATAGCTTTCCTTTCAGAGCCTCTCTTCCTTTGTTCCTCCCTTCCATTAGCAAGAACAGGGACTTGGGAAGAATGCAAAAGTTAAAGAACAAACAACAACAACAAAAAATCATCCAATTAATAAATGGGCTAAAGAACTGAAACACAGTTCTCAACTGAAGAAATACAAATGGACAACAAAAATTTGAAGAGGTTTTCTGTATCTTTTAGCCATCAGGGAAGCTGCTCTGAGATTTCTACGTGGTCAGAATGTCCATCACCAAGAAAATAAATGACAATAAATACTGGCGAGGACATGCCGAGAAGAACCTTTATTCACCACTGGTGGCATGTAAACTGGTGAAGCCACTATGGAAATCAATGTGAAGGCTTCTCTACAATGGACTACCACATGGCCCAGCTCCAACTGTCCTGGACAGAGACCTAAGGGACCCTAAGTCAGCACACCACAGAGATAACTGCTCATCCATGTTTATCACTGCAATGATTCCTAAGGCCAGAAAATGGAAACAGCCTAGATGATCATCAAGACATGAATGGATAAAGAAAATGTGATACCAAGACCCTGTATTCAAAATAAACAAAAACAAAAAACAAAAAAGAACAGGTACAGTGTCATATGCCTATAATCCTAGCACCTGTAAATAAAGGAAGAAGGACCAGATGTTCACAGTCATCTTCACACACAAGTTCAAGACCAGCCAGGGCCTCAAAAGACATGACGTTGGGACGGCAGCATGATGCACAGGATATGGGTGGAGTGGGAGAGAAATATCAGAGCGATGTGACCATATTTCATTGTAAACAAGTATGAAATTCTCAAAGTTAAATTAAATTTTTTTTTTTTAGTTTTTTGTGATTGGGACTCACTTGGATGGTCTTGAACTTGCTAGGTAGACCACACTGACCTAGGAACTCATAAACATCCTACCTGCCTCTGTCTCCCTGGTGTTAGGATTAAAGGCATGCATGCACCACCACCTGAAGAAAAACACTCTTTTAAATATGATAGATATATTCAATGAAGAAATAAGAGGCCTTTAAACATTTTGAAATAAGGTCTCGAGAGACAGCTCAGAAATTAAGAGTACTAGCTGCAGATCCCAGGGGAGGACATTGCAGCCAGCCCTGAGGAGACAGGATGAGCTGGGGTTGGATGGAAGGGGAGGAGGTCCTCCCCTGTTGGTGGACTTGGAGGGGGCGGGGAAGAGGGAAATGAGGGAGGAAGAGGGAGGGTGGGAGGGAAGGAAGGAGGGGGGCTACGCCTGGGATGCAAAGTACCTAACCTGTGATTGATAAATAAATAATAAATAAATAAATAAATAAATAAATAAATAAAATATATTTAAAAAAAAGAGTCAGGCTCAATTCCTAGCACCCATAACTCCTATCCTAGAGGATCTAATACCCAATTCTAGCCTCAGAGGGTACCAGGCATGCATTTGGTGCACAGACATACATGCAGGCCAATACCCACACACACACACTAAAAATTAATCAGAAAGGAAGGAAGGCAGGGAGGGAGGGAGGAAGGAAGGAAGACGATGGACAGATAGACAGCAGATAGGCAGGGAGATGGGAAGATACAGTGGTTGTCATTGTCAACCTGGTACTGCAACAGGCTCAAAGTGGAGCTGTGTAGGTCGTGTTGGCTGCGTCCCGGCCTGTAGCAGGCACTAGACTGTGATCAGTGATGTGGGAAGGTCTACCCTGAGAGTGAACGGTACTGTTCGCTCATTTTGAGCGCTGCACTAAGAGTCTAAGAGTAGAGAAAGCTAGCTGAGCACTGGCATGCACATGCGACACCACTTCAGGACTGTGACCTGGAACCATGAGCCTGAGGAACCCTTTTTCCCTTATGCTGCTTTTTTGCCAGGGTGTTGTATCATAGCCACAAAAATAAAACTGTGAAAGAGGACTAGCTGGGGGAAGAAAGAGAAGGGTGGAGGGAAGGGCAGCGGGAGAAAAGAGCAAATGAGACCAAGGTATAAGGACCCGAACATAGGAAAATGCCGTCAAGATGATCTAAAAACTAATTCTAAAGTGTTATAGAAGGGGGGAAAAATGAAGATTCACCCAGTCTATGGACAGACATATACATTAATAAAAGTTAAGAGAACGGAATAAGATCCCAGCCTCCAGAGTGGGTGACTCTCCACTGAGAACCCACTCTAATAAAACCCATGTTTTATTAGCCCAGACCTCACCCAGGTGGTTGACACCGAACTGCATCTCAAAGCCATCCTCAGTGGCCCACTGTGGGCACCGCATCACCGCCGCATTGTTGACCAGGATGTCTACTCGCTCCTCCTCTGGAAAACATGACGACAGACACATCAGGGCTGAGGACGGACCACACCCCTTCCTGAGGGTAAAACAGTGTCCCACACACATTCCTGTCTGCCTGGCACTGGTGACAGTAGACACTTCGGGAAACAGGATAATATCATGGAATGTGCCCTGATGCAACAGAGTTGGTGCCCTCCTGAGGGAGAAGAGGCAGGCTAAAGCACAAGGGGAGGATGTCCTGTGACAACAGACTCACAGACCAGGGTGATGATCACTGACTGCAACAAGCAGGCTGCTGGGAGAGGGCCTTGGAAATTACCAGTGTCCTGGGTTCTAACCCCACTCTTGCTTGCTTACTGGTCTGCTATGCTGTGAGCAGCCCCTACCTCATATGTACTGAGCTACGTACGGAGCCTGACTCCTAGGAGCGCAACACAAAACCTTGACTGGAAGTAAGACTGTCAGAGATAATCTAGTTCTGTGAGGTCCGTGGGGCCAGGCTACAGCCCAGTTAGGACACTGTCTAGCATGCATCAGGCCCTGGCTTCCATCCCCAGGACCACGTGAAACAGGTGTTGTGGAAATAGTTATAATCCATGGACTCAGGAGGAGGTAAGGAGATCAAAGGGTTGGGGTCATCCTCAGGCTACAGAGGGCACTCAAGGTCAACCCTGGCTAGATACCTTCTCTCAAAAAATGTAAATAAACAGGAACTGAAGAGACAGTTCTGCAGTTAGCAGTGTGAATTGTTCTTAACGAGGACCCTGAACTTTGTTCTGGCTAACATCACAAAATGCTACAAACCAAGCAACTTAACAACAGAAATTGGTGCTGGAGAGATGGCTTGGTGGCTAAACAACTTGTTGATTTTGAAGAGGACCCAGGTTCAGTTCCCAGCACCCATATGGTAGCTGCCCTGGGTAGTTTTTTGTCAACTTGACGCAAGCCAGAATCATCTGAAAGATGGACTTCAGCTGAGAAAATGTTTCTGAAGATAGAGCTGTAGGCAAACTTGTAAGGCATTTCTTAATTACTGATTGATGGGGAAGGGCTCAGTCCATTGTGTGTGGTGCCATTCCTGGACTGGTGGTCTTGTGTGCTGTAAAAAAGCAAGCTGAGCAAGCCAGTAAGCAGCACCCCTCCATGGCCTCTGCACCAGCTTCTGCCTCCAGGTTCCTGCCTTGTTTCAGTTCCTGTACTGGTTTCCTTCAGTGATAGACAATGGCACGGAAGTGAAAGCCAAATAAAATAAACCCCTTCCTCCCCATTTTGGTCATGGTGTTTCATTGTAGCAATAGAAACCTTATATAAAATAGTAGCTCACAACTGTCCATGACTCCAGTTCAAAGGGATCTAATGCCTTCTTCTAGCCTCTTTGGGCATCAGGCATGAACATGGTACACATGCAGGCAAAACATTCATACTCATAAAATAAAAATAAGTACATCTTAGCTGGGCGGTGGTGGTATATGCCTTTAGTCCCAGCACTTGGGAGGCAGAGGCAGGCAGGCTTCTGTGAGTTCAGGTAAATCTCTCTCAGTTCAAGGCCAGACTTGTCTAGAGAACAAGTTCTAGAACAGCCAGGGCTCTATTACACAAAGAAAACCTGTCTCAAAAAAATAAAAATAAATTAAAATAAAATAAAATTTTAAAACTTTAAAAATTCTTTAAAAAAATCAGAAATGGATGTCTGAGACAATGAAAAGCCAGGATCAGGAACTAAGCAAGAGCTGGTCCAGCTGGGGCTGAGGAGGAGACTCTGTCCAGGCCTTAGCTAGTGGATTGCCAACTCCTCCCTGTACTTCATCACGGATCTTTCCTTTGTGCACAGCCCTCTGTCCCAGTTTCCCTTAATAAGGACACCAGGGTACTGACCTAGGACACATCCTGATGACCTCACTTCTACAAAAAGCCTATCTCCAAACAAGGTCACCTTCTGAAATCCTAAGAGTTAGAGCCTTCCACACAGAAACATAATTGAATCCATAACACTTCCAAGATATTGTCAGTAAAGATAAGAAACTGGGTGTCTAACACCTAAGAGTCATGAACCAGGATCTCATTCTTCACTTGGTGGGAGCTTGAATATAAAACACCAATGAAGAACACAAGCTCCAAGCCACAGGTGGTAGTGCAGACTATAGGGGAGGCTAAGGCAGAAGGATTACAAGTTCAAGGCCAGCCAGGGCCATAAAGCAAAAACTTGCCTCAGGACTGGAGAGATGGCTCAGAGGTTAAGAGCACACACTGCTCTTGCAGAGACCCAGGCTTCAGTTCCCAGCACCCACATCAGGAGTCTCAGCCACCTGTAACTCCATTTCCAGGGCCTCCATTGCCCTCTCTCGGTCTCTGCAGGACCTGCACCCACATGCACAAACACAAACTAATATATATATAGCCAAAACTAAATAAGTAAAAAAATAAGGTAGAGCTAAAGGTTGGGCCTAGTGGCACATGCCCCTAATCTCAGCACAGAGAGACTGCTTCTCCTTTTTGCTGAGTGTAAGACCCCAGGCCATGGAATGTCGCTGCTCACAGAATGGGTCTACTCATCCCAACTAACTGAGTTGAGAAACTCCCTGGCAGATGTGACCAGAAGTACCTGACACATAGACAAACAACTACCAGCCATGTGCAAAATCCCAGGTTTGATTCCCAGTGTTGGGGTAGGGGTGAGGGCAAGGATAGAGGTACATCATATCTGCAACTAGGCAGACAAGTCAAATCTTCGCTCTAAGGCCTGACTTGGTGGCTTGTGCCTACACTCCTGGCCAGCCTGGGCTACAGAGTAAGACTTGTCTCAAAAAATAAAAAATCTGACTGGATTTTTGACACTAGCCAGTTCACATAGCTTCTCTTGGACTCAGTTTCTTCCTTTATTAAAAAAATTATAATCGTACCTGCCTGGCAGGAACATGTAATTACTAGTTAGTCAGCAAGTATCTTCTAAGCACCTGTTATTGGACACTGGAAATACAGGGTGTACAGGAGAGTTGAGGTCACCGCCTTCCTGAAATGGACATCCCAGCAACACCGAGAACCAACACACTCAAAAGAGAACTTTCCTACTTCTTCATCAATAAGTTCTAATCATAGGAGGTTTCTCAGGCTAGCAAGTGGTATATATATATATAAACTCTCTTGGGCTGGAGATGGCTTGGTGGCTAAGACACAGTTCGATCCCATTGCACCCACATCAAGTAGCTCACAATCTCCTGCAGCCCAGCTAGAGGGAAATCCAACGCACTCACACTCACATACCCACAGATACATGTAATTAAAACTAATTAAATAAATTTTTAAAAAACAAAGCTCACCAATGGTAGCTGTACAGGGAACAAATGGGCTGCAGAAAAGGTTTAGTGAGAAAGGTGCTTCCAGATGCCAAGGCCCTCATGCACAGGCATGCACATACACACACACACGCACACACATACTAAATAATGTAAAACACGTGTATCAAGAAAAAAAGCCATGTACAACCACTCTGGAAATCAATTTGGCGCTTTCTTAGACAATTAGGAATAGTGATTCCTCAAGACCCAGCTATACCACTCTTAGGCATATATCCAAAAGATGCGCAAGTACACAAGGACATTTGCTCAACCATGTTCGTGGCT
>JAQQSO010006954.1:0-10969 GCA_028658305.1 Pachyuromys duprasi | reverse complement strand
AATCTACACACCTAGAGAGGATATACAGGAACGAGGACCCAGGTTGGTATGATCAATGCTTGTTTGGATGAACAAATGGGATGGACATTGAGTGGAGGAGAAAACAAGCAACAGGACAGGAGCATGCCAAGGAGGACCTCTGGGAGTGTCAATGTAGTGTTGTATCAGAGCAGATATTAAGACTCGCGATCAAGCCTTTGGCAGAGGGCAAGAAGTAATGATAGATCTGGAGGAGGTTGGTGAGACTTGGAGAGAACAAGAGCTCCACAAAGACCCTACTGAGGAGGGCACAGGGGTCTTGTATGAGACGGTTTCTACAATCACGGACCATGTGTGGATATGGCCTGGAACCCCCGCTCAGATGGGGCCCATGATAGCTCAGTGTGGGACTGAAGACCCTAGTGAGGGAAACAGGGACTGTTTCAGTCATGAACTTGATGGCTGACTCTTTGACCCTCCCCCATACAAGTCGGGTAGTGACAGACTGGCTAGATCCCAGGGGAGGACATTACAGCCAGCCCTGAGGAGACAGGATGAGCTGGGGTTGGATGGAAGGGGAGGAGGTCCTCCCCTCTTGGTAGACTTGGAGGGGGCGAGGAGGAGGGAAGTGATGGAGGGAACGGTAGGGTGGGAGCAAATGAGGGTGGGGGCTATGTCTGGGATGCAAAGTACCTAACCTGTGATTGATATAAAAATAAATAAATTAATAAAAAAAATATTTTCCAGCCCTTGGAGCCTGGAGTCTTGTCTTTCATTTTTCCAATTATTCTTAGGTTTTGTCTTTTCATGGCATCCTTGATTTCTTGGATGTTTTGTGTTTGGGACTTTTCTGATTTTATTTTTTCCTTGAGTGAGGAATCCATTTCAGAAGTGTATCTTCAGCTCCTGAGATTCTCTCTTCCATCTCTTGTATTCTATTGGTGATCCTTACCTTTGTGTTTCCTGATCTTTTCTCTAAGCTCTCCAGTTCCAGGTTTTCCTCTGTTTGTGTTTACTTTATAGATTTTAATTATGTTTTCATGCTTTGTATCATTTCCATCATGTGATTGAATGTGGCTTTTATTTATTTATTTTTGTTTGTGTCCTCTCTCTATGTCTTTACTTGTTCCTCTACGTGGGCAGTTATATTCTTCTGAATTCCTTTGATGGCCTTGTTCATTTCCTCTTTTTGTTCCTCTAATAACTGCATAAGCATAGCTTTAACATAATTTTCCTGTGTCCCTGCTGAATTAAAATCTCCATTGCTTTTGGGTGTTTCTGGTGGGGCCATGGTGACCTGATTTTTGTTGGGTGAGTTTTTAAGTCAACCTTTGGCCATTTTTTTATATATAGTCATGGAGCTGTTTGTGCTTTGAGGCTGAACTTCAGACTGAAACTGTCAATCTCTCGTGTCGTGTCTGGAGTATTCTTCAAGAAGATCAGGGAGTTCCAGTGTTTTGAGAGTGTGTGTTGTTGACTCAGTTTAGCTCTGTTGTGGGATCTGTGTGCCCGCCTCTGTGTTCTGTGCTAGAAGCTGTGTGTACTGCAGGCTGGTCGCCACTCTAGTCTGCAGGCTTGGCTCCTCACTCTGTGTCAGAGGCTGAGTGTCCCAGTTTGAGATGGCAGCTGGGGGTGCTGCTCTGGTCTGGAGGCTCTACACTCCAACCTGGGCTTGCTACTAAGAGCTCCCCTCTTGTCTGGAGACTTGACACCTCCTTCTTCTGGGCCAGAGGCTGTGTACCACAGTCTGAGATGGTATCTGGGCGCTTCTCAGTCTGGCCTGGAAACTGTGTAACCCAGTCCGGAGTGGTGGCTGGCGGTACTGAGGGGTGTGGGCCCGCCTGAAGTAGCCCCTGCCTGGTCTGGATCAGTATCTGGGGGGGTCCTCAGTCTGACCCGGATACTCTGTGACCCAGTCTGGAGTGTTGGCCGTTGGCGCCAAGGGGGATAGTAAATTTTTGATATCTCCAAAATGGAAGCTTTTAATGAAAGTGTCTGATTGACCATTTTCCTGAAATGCGTCATAAACACTTGAAATGATTTTGGAAAAAAATAGTGTCTTTCTAACTAAGAAAATAAATGAAATGATTGAAGTAAATAAAGATTCTATAATTTTATAACTGTAATCGGATCTAGCATCAATAACATCCTAAAACCTGAATTGCCTGAGACATGTAGCAGAGACTGAAACCACGATAAACAAGAGCATCAGGCATTAACATGCAGCTTACATTGAATCAAATTGTACAAAGTTATCAGACAATAGCATGCAGCCTACATTGAACCAAAACAAATCATACTATCAGAAGATATACTGGGGATATATTGAACCTAACTTAATAATGGTATCAGACAATGACAGAAACTCAATATCAAAAGAACACAGTGTTATTAAAATGCATTCTGAAAATTTTGAGAAGCCATAGTAATATTTCCCGTTTTAAATAGAAAAGGCACAATCAAAGAGCATGTTATAGTCAGTATTCCACGCAATACATCATCCAACCTAACATTCTGTTTGCTTTTTTATACTAGAGATAATACAGAGCAAAGAAACTGATTTTCTGAGCTTTTCCCAAACAAGATTCTATGTATGCCTTAAGATTAAAACTTTTATAATGAGATGTATCAGTGTACGAGTTGGATTGGAACTGAATTTCAGTGATAGAATGATGGGAGGAGGAAAGAAAAAAGTGAGACAAAAAGCAAGAAGTTTGGCTATGTAAATTTTGAAATTGCAAAGACAGGAGATATTTTTGGACGTCACCAGTTTCAAGGTTTTGGCTATGAAGGTAATCTAGGAAAATCAAGAGAACAAATAATGAGAAAAATGAATATTTAAAAACATCTTTAGTCAAAAATCTTCCACTACAATGTCACACAGGGTAAATACAAGAAATGTTTGAAGGTATGTGAGGATCAGACTAGCTGTCAAGAATGGGAAGAATGCAAAAAGTGCTATATTGAGAATAAGCCACAAACTCACGCAGATAAAAAATTTGAAAAAAAAAAAAAACTACTTAGCAGTTAAAAACAAGGAAATCATGAACTTTGCAGGCAAACGGTGGGAACCTGAAAAGATCATCCTGAGTGAGTTATACCAGAAGTAGAAAGACACACATGGTATATATTCACTTACAAATGGATATTAGACATATAATAGAGTATAAACATACTAAAATCTGTATACCTAAATAAGCTAAGCAAGAAGAAGGACCTTGGGTAAAATGATCAATCCTCACTCAGAAAGGAAAACAGGACAGACATCAGAAGAGGAAGAAAATAGAGAACAGTACAGGAACCTACCACAAAGGGCCTCTGAAAGACCATCAAGGTATCAAAGCAGATGTTGAGGCTTATAGCCAAACTTTAGGCAGAGTACAAGGAATCTTATGAAAGAAGGGGGATATAGGAAGACTTGGAGGGAACAGGAGCTCCACAAGGACAGCAACAGAACCAAAAAATCTGGGCAAAATGGTCTTTTCTGAGGCTGATACTCCAACCAAGAACCATTCATGGATATAACCTAGTAGCCCTGTTCAGATGTAGCCCATGGCAGCTCAGTCTCCGAGTGGGTGTCCTAGTAAGGGGAACAGGGACTGTCTCTCACATGAACTCAGTGGCTAGCTCTTTTACCACCTCCCCATCCCGAGGGGGAAGCAGCCTTGCCAGGCCACAGAGGAGAACAATGCAGCCAGTCCTTATGAGACCTAATAGACTAGGGTCAGAGGGAAGTGGAAAAGGACCTCCCCTATCAGTGGGCTTGAGGAGGAGCATGGGAGGAGAGGAGGGAGGGAGGATGGGATAAGGAAGAAATGAGGGAGGGGGCACAGCTGGGATACAAAGAGAATAAACTGTAATTTATATAAAAAATAAATTTTTAAAAAAGAAAAAAAGCAAGTAGAAAAAATATCTAAACTACGGATGAAGTTCTAAGTTAAGGATAAAGGATATGTTTGTAAAATTTACTGTATTTGAGGATGTAAAGTATATTTAAAACACTTTAATAAATGAATTCTTTGAAACAAATCATTTAGTCTAGAATTGTAAGGTCTTCAGATAGCAAACAATATAAAATGGAAAAAAAAAAAAAGACTGTTTACCAAGAATGGCTTGTGGATGACACATACGGTTTTTAAAGACTGAGAATTAAACCATTGAAAAAGTAGTCACTAATCAAGAAGCCTGAAACTCCAAGGAGTCTTGTAGATTTTGTAGATTTCAGAAGTGTGGAAAATGTGGAAACTGCAAAGGAAGCCATGAAATTAGGTAAAACTGATGAAAATATATTTCATGTTGGGTTGTGACAACCCTAAGAAAAGCCAGAGATGTCTTTGTTTATCTAACCAGACACAGAGATAGTATTAGAAAACCCTGTAGAAAAAGGTTGGGGTTTGGTTTTGTTGCTATTACTGTTTGTTTGTTTTATTTTGTTTATACTATTTTTAGGAGAGGAATTTTCCATAGTGCAAGACGGAGACCACAAGTCAGAACAAAGGAACCACAGTTTGAACTGATCCTTCTATGTCTTTTGTTCTCTCCTCTATCTGAAAGAACAGGCTCTGTATTTTTTTTTTCTTTGTTGTCAGTTCACTGTTTTCTGATGACCATTTAATATTATGTGTCCATCTAAATACACTCAATATAAGATATCTCCTGGTTTGACTGGATATTTACAAAACTTTTTAAAAGAATTGAGATCAAAAATTTAAAAGAATTGATCAAGATAAATACACAATTGTCAATATTATATAATATATATTTCTGTGCTGTATAGATAAAAATTAATAGCTTATACTTAGTGATTTATTTTATCAGTTTTATTATTTTCACAGAGAAAATAAATGGTTTTTGTTACAATGAAACAATTTAAGTATTGTGACCTATGTGTATATTTCCCTAAGCTATAATAGACTGATCTATCTTAAAACCATAGGAACACATTTATTTATACTTGAAAAAAACAATTTTAGGGCCTGACACATGTTGCACACCTGTAATCCCAGAATTTAGGTGGCAGAGGCAGGTGGATCTCTGTGAGTAGGAGGCCATTCTGGTCTACAAAGCGAGTTCAGGACAGCCAAGCCTACACAGAGAAACCCTGTCTCAGAAAACAAAAACAATCAAAAATGTTTTAACGTATATTTAAAAATGCATTTATATTTATATAAGAAGAATATTTTATATTTCTTTCAACAATAGGCTAATATATGACTTTATGACTAACAAGAGAAATAAAAAGAATCAGTGAAATACAATTCTTCATTGTGGATGCTGTTTATTCAATAATAATCATTTTTTAAGAAAATGAATTATGTAAGAATAGTGGTAATTAACAAACCCTCACACAACATATCATGGATTCATAACTTACTTAATTTTATACAATACAAAATTATATTCCAGAATATGTGAATGCCTTGCCCAACACAAAGAAAAACACAAATTTTAAAGTTTTACGTATGTATATTTCATTTGAAATATATACAGATGTTAGATAACTATTAAAGGACCACAGAAGAGGAGCAGATTTTTCAAGAAAAGGAAATAGAGCATATCATTATAAAGGGAAAGTAGACAAAATTGAATTGAGAGGATTATGTGAGGGAGGACAGAATAGAAGGAGAGTAGAGAATCATAAATACTACTAAATGACTTTTGAAAAAAACTCTGTACAAACCTAATACTGCAGAAGTTTCCTAAATTTATACATTTATAAAAGAAGCTGAAATTTAGTTACCCCATAATGAGAGGAGGTCAGACCAAATTAAATTCCTAGTACCAGGACCATGTTAGATCATTTTTAATTATTAGCCAACTATAGAACTTCAAGCATTAAGATCTGCTTTGGCAATGATATTAGTGATGTGATAGAACTTGATAGTAAGACTTTTGCTGAAGACATCACATACTTGAGTCATAAAACTTCTTGAGTCAGCAAGAAGCTTCATTCATACTGGCTAGCATTCAGAGTGCCCCAAATTGCTATGCATGACAATGGAAGATAAATGGTAATCACTAGACTGATCCAACTTGAAGCCTACCTACTACAGTAACAACTTGCCTGGCCAGATATGTTCACTGATGCAATAGTAGCACAAATGTGAAAGTAACAGCAACAGCAAAAACATAATACAACAACAACAAAAACCCTTACTAATTGGATTTAAGTTCTGCCTAACAAAATGGAGACCATATCTGACACTCTCATTGGACCAAAAACCTATGGGTGGATAGGTCGTGGCTCGACTGGAAAACCTACTACTATTTTACAGGTAAGTAGCTATAGTGTTACAGTAAGTCCTTATGACTTAATGCTATACTCATAAATCAACACTTACCTCAGCCTTCATCAGAGAAGCCTCTTCTTGCAGTAGATGGTAACTAACATGAAACCCATATGGGTTATTATTATTATTTAATACTGATTTATCTTCTAGTTAAGTAGTGGTTATTCTTAAACCAGGTGTATACCCAAATAACTACACAGAGACTAGGATATATTTAATTAACCTAGAGCACAATGCTGGGCAATAATTACTCCATCATAAACCTCAAAGCCCACATAGCTTCCTCCCATTCAGATTTCCAACATTATACTTGCTCTTTAGTCATATCTTAAGTTGGTTCATCTACTCTCAGCTCTCTCTTCCCTCTCTGTTCTTTCTCCTCCCCTCAAAACCAGGATGTCCCACCCTATTATCTCCATTGCTCAGAATTGGCTGGTTGTTTTTATTGGCAATACAGAGAAATGGTAGCATATTTACATAAACTTGAGATATGGGATGCTTATTCTAATGCAATGTCCAGATTGAAACCAGATAACCGAGTTGAGAAGTTAACATTTGAATGAACAAGGCTCAGTTGTATACATTCCACAAGAAAATTATACCAATAGACCCAGAATTGGTCAATGTGAAGAGGATAGGAGAATGTCAAGTTCTCAAACATGATTAGGAATTCCTCATCACACCAGTTCTCTTAAGGTCCAGGGATCTATGCAGAAGGTGGTACAAGGAGAATATAAGAGCCAAGGGTTGTAGAATAAGGCTGTAGAGCTAAGGAAATAATGTTTTCTAAACACAACAGAGCAGATGTACATATGAAGTCACATAGATTGTAACAATACACCTAAGATATGCATAAACACAAATCAGACAAAATCTCAGCACTGGGGAGGGAAAATAGGCAGCTCATCCCATGCCTAGCGGATTGTTACTGGGTTAAGGAGAGTCAATTTTCTTCAGTAAAGTGGCATCTTTAAATATTGACCATACTCTACAGCAGGCCACATAACAAGAAGTCAACAGTAACTGAATGAGAGACAGAGACAGAGAGAAATAACATAGGGAGGTAGAGATGGATCTGGGAGGAGTTGGTGAAAGGGATTAATATTAGCAATCATATGTTATCTTATGTAAAATTCTTAATGAAAATATAGAAACAGTACTTCTAAAAAGTTTTAGAGGGACAATTGTCTATATTGATAATATTCCATTATTTTTAACCTAAAACTTTTGTTTAACATTATTCTCAAATGTGTCTTCCAAAATATTGTGTCTAATAGGTATGTTAGTAAGGGCATTCTTCTCTGTTCCAACAGCTTTCAACAAGTTTCAATTTAGAACTTACTTTGTCTTCTTGTAAATTGATGAAGTACTATAAGCACAGTTTTCTGCATACTTTAAAAAGCCTGAATTCATCTGAAAATGGGGATCAGTAACAATCTAGTTTGGCTAAGTCCCCATGTTATATTCTCACCTCTGTAGTAAAATAAAATCTATTCTGGATTCAGTGGATTCAGAGAACATGATAATCATAAATTGCTAGAGAAGTCCTTCTGCTTGCTGATCACAAAGTCATATAAGCATATCTTTTCTATTCTAGTTTGATGAGTCTTATTTCTTCCATAGAGAAACATCTAGCTTTGACACCTCTATTGTGCTACAATATCAGCAAAACCATTAAAAAATAAGAGATGTTGGAGGGGGAGGTCTTCCTCTCTTCCTCAAGGTTTTCTTTCCTTCCAATAATAACAACTGATGAGATTCAAGATAATTTTTCTAAAACATAGGCCATATAGCTAGGCTCTTGTCTGACTATCTCATCACTTAAAGTAACCCATTTTATTAATTCACATTTTGCCATGTGGCCAGTTACCTGAGCTCAGGTATCATATTTCCATCCTCTTCACATATTGCCACACAAATTTCACCCACCTGGCTCTATCCTAGAATTCTTTCTGCCTACAGGATGTACCACCTCCAATTTTGTGCCTATGCTATAGGCCATCAGATTTATTGTTAGCAGGTGTTACATCCCTATAATACACAAGATACACCTTCTATTAAACATATCTGTCCTATTTTGCTTTGTTAATTTTATTTCTTTCTTCTGCAAAGAAACATCCTTGCTTTGGTACCTCTATTTTGCTACAATATCAGCAAAACAATTAATAAATAAGAGACATATAATAACTTGAAATGGTTATAATATATCTCTGTCATTATCCTAATGGTCATCTGCCTTTATGCAGTAAAATATAATATAAAATTAGAGCTGGAGAGATGGCTCAGCAGTTAAAAGCATTTACTGATTTGTTCATAGAACCCCAATTCATTGAATAGGACCAAAATGAGGACTCACAAAGTTCTGTACCTTTATTCCTAGGGAATAAAATTTCCTCTTCTTCTGCCCTTAGATACTGCAAATACATGATACACAGATATACATGACTGCCAAACACTATAAAATAAGAGTATTTAAAAGTTTTAAAGGGAATAACATTGCATGCCTTTTGTAACTTCTCAGTAAGCTTGCTTTCTAATTGCTGTGAATTCCCTATGAAAACATATCTTTTGAAGGAAAGTCAATGATTGAGAGATACCATCCTATTAGCCAAATGATTGATGCTTGATAATTACATTGTGAAAGACAGAAGCTGAAAATGAGAGCCATTCTATTCTCACCAGCTTGTTGGTCTCCTCTAATAAAATGCTAGAATGTTAACTTCTCAAATGTTGTTACACTTTGATAAGGAAAATACCATACAAAATAGAAAAGAGATGATGGCATGATTAAAGAATATTTGTGTTAAGCATAATATGGCTGTGTTCCCCTCATTTTGGAATAACTTTGAACACTGTGGTTTTTCTGGAGAAATCACAGACAGGTAAATTTAAAACATAATATACACAAAAGGAGAATTATTGTGAACTGCAAAATAAACAAAATTATTCTTATGTATATGATGAGTAAAGATGTATGCTATTTTAGAAGTTTTATCAAGGATCAAAGATTATTTTGGAGTCTGTCAATTTTGAAGACTCAAGAAGGAACGTGAGAAGAACCTAAGAAGCATGAGATAAATTGACACAAAGATGCCTAGCATCATGACAAAACTTAAGTACACATGCAAAGTCAGATTAAAAGTGTCTGATACCATAATATCCAGGTGGTTTATTAGACACAGGGTGAATCTCTTATGAGACGACACCATTTCTGAGTTGTAGACATGTTAATTGGAAACCAGTCATTAACTGTAGGGCACAAAGAAGGATACAATCTATAAACAACAGTGGCTGTATTTCTCTGTCATGACTTTAAAATGAGTAGCTTAATTAAATGTACACATGGGAATAAAATATACATAAAGCGAAGATGGCTGCCACGAGTGAACACTGTGTCTGAGGAGTAGGAGAGCAGAAACAACGCTGCGACCAGGAGACTGAGCTCTGGGACCTAAAATGCCAGCATTGTGAGTGCCAGGTGAGCGGAACTCCTATGGTGAGAAAATCAAGTGGGAAAACCCTAGGGAGACCCAGTTATTACCTGGAGAAATCTCCCGGTGACCAGCTGCGCACAGCTCTGATCTGGACGAGCAGCTGCACTGGGTGCCCTCACCCGCCATTGTAGACTGGATCGCACAGTCTTTCCAGCAGTCTTGGGAGGAGCCAGGTGCCGTTTTCGCTGAATTGCGCCCTGCAAGCTCGCACTGCACCTGGGTTCTGCTGCGACCCGCGGGTGTGCTGCGGGCTTGGACCAATCATCAGAACCACACCAGACTGAGTGGATTGGGGGACCTTTTTGACCAGTCCGCACACTGCGGGAGCACAAGCCAAACGCTTCCACCAGCAAAAACTCAGTCAGTGTGTGAGTCCGCCTGCGGATCTGGGAAGAACCCGAGTTCTGTCTCAACCCGCAGCTGAGAGGATCCTGGGACCATCTTGACCAGACCGCACACTGAGGGCGAAAGCTGCACACATCCACCAGCAAAAACCCCAGTTCCGGTGTCTGTCCACAGGCCAGACAGAGAAGGCCTCGGGCACCATTTCAGACAGCCCTGCATACAGCGGATGCACCCAAACCCAAACCCACTGTGTGTGCCCCAAATATCATCTCAGACCATCATGCACAGCCCCTGGCCCAGAAGGGGACCCAAATCTCCATTCCAGGGGAGAGCCCTTAGCAACAAGCTCAGGGCTGAGCGCAAAGACATCTCAAAAGACTGAGGAGCGAGACCTCCAGACCAGAGGGGTGACCAGTCTGCAGTATTCACAGCTTCTAGCACAGAGCACAAAGCCGGACACACAGAGCCCACAAAAGAGTTCTACTGAGACAACAACAAACAATAACAAACCACAGGAAATCCCTGATCTTCTTGAAGAATACTCCTGACACAAGACACTGACAGTTTCAGACTGAAGTACAGCCTTAAAGCACAAACAGCTCCCTGATTATATATAAACAAATGCCCAGAAATCAGCGAAAGAACTCACCCAACAAAAATCAGGACACCATGGCCCCACCAGAAACACCCAAAAGCAGTGGAGTTTTTAATTCAGCGGAGACACAGGAAAATTCTATTAAAGCTTTGATTATGCAGATATTGGAGGAACAAGAGGAGAGACAAAAAGAGGAAATGAACAAGGCCCTCAAAGAAATGGAGAAGAAATTAACAGCCCACATACAGGAACAATCAAAGATAAAC
>JAQQSO010006953.1:0-10969 GCA_028658305.1 Pachyuromys duprasi | reverse complement strand
TATAAGCCGGGGAGTGACAGACTGGCTAGATCCCATGGGAGGACATTGCAGCCAGCCCTGAGGAGACAGGATGAGCTGGGTTTAGATGGAAGGGGAGAAGGTCCTCCCCTGTTGGTGGACTTGGAGGGGGCAGGGAGGAGGGAGATGAGGGAGGGAGTGGGAAGGTGGGAGGGAATGAGGGAGGAGGCTATGACTGGGATGCAAAGTACCTAACCTGTGATTGATATAAAAATAAATAAATTAATAAAAAAAAGAAAAAAAATGTCTCCTAGGCCCTCCTAGTCTGAGGTGTTTCCGGTGGACGAGATTGGTGTACACCTGTGGAATGCCCGCAGGTAGAAGCAGAAGTGCCTGTGGACACACACACCCAAGGACTCAGGTGGTTGCTGGCGGGCCTGAGCACTGTGCGCCCCGCAGTGTGCTGGCAGGTCAGTCAAAAAGGTATGTGGTTCCTCCTCCATTTGGCCCAGAGGCTGTGAGACCCAGTCTGGTATTCCAGCTGTGGGCTGCTGGTCATCGGGAGATTTTTCCGGGGAATAGCTGGTGTCCCTAGGATTTTCCCACTTGATTTCCCGCTGTAGGAGTTCCACTCACCTGGTTATCACAAATGCTGGTGTTTTAGGTCCCAGAGTTCAGTCTCCTAGTCGCTGCGTTGTTTATGCTGTCCTACTCCTCAGACACTGTGTCTTCTCCTGGCAGCCATCTTGAAGAAATCCAATACATAACTCTTAAAAAGATCATGTCGCTTTAGAAATTCTAAATTAATTATCAACTAAGTTTATTATTTTAAGAGTTGTAGAGAGATTAATGGATCCAATGTTTCGGCAAGAAATGATGCAATAAAATAGGGAACTATTTATATAACACTGCTTTTTCAAAGTTGTTTTAAAAGATGGAAATTGAAATTCGTATCTATTACTAGCTGTTCAGCTGGAACAACTGTTTAATATGCCTGCTTGCTGTATAAACTTTTGTGAAGTGATAATTTGCTCTAGATTTATACACCCTTAAAAGGGTTGTTTTAGAATTACTTCCTTAAATATACTGTGGAATCATATGCTCTTCCTCTTATATGATTATTATCTTGTTCAAACACAACCCTCTTGTTACTCACAGCCTGAGATAGATGGCTCCAAAAAGGCAAAGAAAAATGGATACACTAAGCATGTGTGTGTGAATCACATGATCTCATTTTGTATTTTAAAATGAAAATGCAATTGAATATCTTGCATTTCTCATAGGATTACTCTTTCCATATCAATATATTTTGATTTGTAATTTTTGTTTGTTCAAATTAATATATGTATGTAATATATACTATATATGACAATTCTTTTCCTACTTCAGACTTCAAAATAGTAGACACTAATTCACATCTGTATCTTATCATTTCTTTTTTAATTAAATTTTTATTTTTTACATTAAATACATTTTATTCACTTTGCATCCCAGCTGTAGCACCGTCCCTCATTCCCTCCCAATTCCACCCTCCTTCCCTCATTTCCTCCCATGCCTTTCTCCAAGTCCACCCATATGGAAGGTCTACCTCCGCTTTGATCTAACCCTAGTTTATCAGGTATCATGGAGACTGTCTGCAATGTCCTCCTCTGGGTCCTGGCAAGGCTGCTCCTCTCTCAGGATGGGGGTGAGGAGGTGAGGTCAAAGAGCTAGCCACTGAGTTCATGTCAGAGACAGTCCCTCTTCCACAAGGAGAACAGCAGAACCAAAAATATCTGGACTCAGGGATATCTTCTGAGAGTGATAATCCAACCAAGGGCCATTTATGGAGATAACCTAGAACCCCTGCTCAGATGTAGTCCATGGCAGCTCAGTATCCAAGTATATTCCCTAGTAAGGGGACGAGGGACTCTCTCTGATATCTTATCATTTCTAACTACTCCAATAAACATATTCCCCTAGGTGAATGTAGGAAATTCAAATTTTGTTCTCCTAGTGCATCCAGAGTTAACACACAAAATTCACTCTTGTCTATCTTAGGACTCTGTTTCTCAGGATGAACCTGAAATATAAACTGATTATGCTGATATCCCTCACAGATTTATGATGCTAAAAAATGAATATTGAAATATTATGTGTTCAAACACTGAAAAATTATTATTCAATCTAAAATTTTCTATGTTAGAGAGAAACAGCAACAACAAAAATCCCACCCTAGGAAAAACCAAAATAACCCTAACTTCTACCTTATAGATGGTACACCCACGTTTACTTTCTTTACTGTGTTAGATAATGTATCTGTGTCACTGATCTCTTTAAGATGCTAAACATGATTGAGTGTCTGGTGTTGTCAAGGTCTAAGTAGATAATCATGTGTTGTTGTTTTTTTCATTCAGTTTGTTTATATGGTGGATTACATTGATGGAGTTCCATATATTGAACCACAGTTGCATGCCTGGGATGACGCCTACTTAGTCATGTTGGATATCTTTGATGTTTTTTGGTTCAGTTCTCAAGTATTTTATTTAGTTATTTTTAATTAATTTTTATATTAATTACAGTTTATTTACTTTGTATCCTAGCTGTATCCCCCTCCCTCATTCCCTCCCAATTCCACCCTTCCTCTTTTATCACCTCCTATGCCCTCTCCAAGTCCACTGATAAGAGAGGTCTTCTTCCTCTTCCATTTGACCTTAGCTTATCAGTTCTCTTCAGGACTGGCTGCAATGTCCTCCTCTGTGGCCTAGCAAGTTTGCTCCTCCCTCAGGGGTGGGGGGAGGTCAAAGAGCCAGCCATTGAGTTTCTGTCAGAAACAATCCCTGTTATCCTTACTAGGAAAACCCATTTGGATACTGAGCTGCTATAGACTATATCCAAGCAGGAGTTCATGGTTATAACCATGAATGGTCCTTGATTAGAGACACAGTCTCAGAAAGACCCCTGTGCCCGGGTATGTTTGGTCCTTGTGGGGCTCCTGTCCTTTATAGATCATGCTAACTCCCCCTTATTTCATATGATTCCCTGTACTCTGTCCAAGGTTTGGATATGAGTCTCAGCATCTTCTTTGATAGACTGATAGGTAGAGTCTTTCTGAGGCCATCTGTGGTAGGCTCCTGTCCTGTTACTTGTTTTCTCCTACTTCTCATGTCCATCCCATTTGTCTTTCTTGTTTTTATAATTAAATTTTTCTTTTTTATATTAATTTTATTTTTATATTAATTTTATTTTTATATTAATTTATTTACTTTTACCCAGCTGTAGCTCCCTCTCTCATTTCCTCCCAATCCCTGCCCCTCTCTTCCCATGCCTCTCTCTAAGTCCACTGATGGGGGGGGGTCTTCTTCCCCTTCTATCTGACCCTAGCTTATCATGTATCACCAGGACTCCTGCAATGTTCTCTGTGGCCTAGCTAGGCCCATTTGTCTTTCTAAGGGGGGACTGATCATCTTACCCCAGGTTTTGCAGCAATGTTCATTGGAGATTTTGTTCTGAAATTCTCTCTCATTGTTGGGTCTTTGTGTGATTTACTATCAAGGTGATCGTGGCCTCATATAATGAGTTTGGTAATGTTCCTTCTTTTTATATTTTGTGAAATATTTTGAGAAGTATTGAAATTAGATCTTCTTTGAAGGTCTGGTAGAATTCTGCACAGAAACCATCTGGCCCTGGGCTTTTTTTAGATGGGAGACTTTTGATGACAGCTTCTACTTCTTCTGTGGATATAGGAGTATTTAAATCATTTACCTGATCTTGGTTCATCTTTGTTAACTGGAGCCAATCAAGAATGTTGTCTTTTTCACTTAGGCTTTCAAATTTTGAGGTGTATAGGTTTTTGAAACAGTGCCTAATGATTCTTTGGATTTCCTCAGTGTCTGTGGTTGTGTCTTTTTTTTTTTTTTTTTTTTTTATTTTGTTGATTTGTATAGTGTCTCTCTGCCTTTTAGTCATTTGGCTGACAGTTTGTCTATCTTTTTTTTTTTTTTATTTCTCAAAGCACCAATTCTTGGTTTCATTGATTCTTTGAAATATTCTCTTTGTTTCTAATTTATTGATTTCAGTCCTAAGTTTGATTATTTCCAGCCATCTACTCCTCTTGCATGTGTCTGATATTTTTCATTTCTGTACTTTCTTTTACTCTCTCTCTCTCTTTATAGTTGGTTTTTATTCGTATTTCCCCCTTTGTCTGTTTAGATAACAGATGGGTTTTAAGAACCGATAATAGCATGTCTGTAGTAGGATAACAGTAAGTATGTACATGGATATGAGGAATATCATATATTAATATTTTTGTAAAGTATTGCAAATATTCTTTTATAACAAGGTATTCAAGTCTTACACCTTTGGAGACTTTTATGCAAATGTTTTCATCTCTCCCACCTAAAACTTTTGTTTGTACAATGGCGTGGCTGCATTCTAAGAATTTAAGTGAATTAAGTGGTCTATCTTTTCCCATTTTCCTTCATTTCCTTTGGATCTAATTTTTGTGAAATTGACCAATCAAGAAAGACTGTGAGGCTGAAGTCCAGTCAATAGTAATAGACACAGTCTCAACCTTAATTAGAGTAGAAACCAAGTGAACTCCATGCCTGGGTATGGGGTGTGCTCACTCTTCTACTTCTGTGGGGAGAGCACTCTGATAACTGAGAACAATGATTTGCCTTTGTAAGATTTGCTTTGCTTGGGTATTCCTTTTTTGTGACACTGCGATTATTTCTAAAAACAACTGAATGTATTTTAATAATTAATTTGCAAATAAGCTTCATGCAATATTATGAAATGACTTTTAAATTCCTGCCTTACCTTCTTATTACTCTTCTCTCACATCATTCACTCCAAGTAAACAAACTCAGTCATGATTTTTTCTTTCTTTAATCAGATATGTGCTATATAATACTGAGATGCCACCTAGACTCTGTCAACTTTCAGGTGTGCCATTAAGTTGCTTGTATGAGACGTCTCAAATTTCATTATGAAGGGACTTAGTGCTATGAACTTTCCTCTTAACACTGCTTTCATTGTGTCCCATAAGTTTGGGTAAGTTGTGCCTTCATTTTTATTGAATTGTAGGAAATCTTTAATTTCTTTCTTCATTTCTCCCTTGATCCAAGTGTCCTTGAGTAGAAACTTGTTCAGTTTCCATGTGTATGTAGGCTTTTTGCTGTTTCTGTTATTGTTGAGGTTTAGTTTTAGACCATGGTGGTCTGATATGATACAGGGATTATTTCAAATTTTTTGTATCTGTTCAGACTTGTTTTGTGCCCAACTATATGGTCAGTTTTGGAGAAGGTTCCATGAGGTACAGAGAAGAAGGTATACTCTTCTGTGTTTAGACAAGTTCTGTAGACATCTACTAGGTCCATTTGACTTATGAACTCTGGAACTGACATTATTTCTCTATTTAGCTTCTGTTTTGATGATGTTCCTTAGGTGAGAGTGGAGTACTGAACTCTCTCATTATTAAGGAGTTGGGATTAATCTGTAATTTAAGTTTTAATAATCTGTCTTTTACAAATACAAGATCCCTTGAATTTGGGGCATTCAAGATTGTGATGTCCTCATTGTGGATTTTTCCTTGGATGAGAATGAAGTGTCCCTCTCCATCTCAGCCTCAGAAAAAGAAGTTGTCTCTTTTTTGCTGGGAAAGTTAGAATTATTTCACCTTTCCTAATTCAAATTTAATGTGTACAAATTTCTACTTTTGTCATCTTTAAAAGTTTTACATTTTATTACCTAGTAAAGCTAAATCTGGTAACTATTATTATATTTAGAAATCATAACGTAAGCATCTTATCTCCTTTCTATTGGTGTGATTAAGACACCATGATAAAGGTAACTTATAGAAGAAATAGTTTCGTGGGATTTAAAGTCCTAAAGTGGTATAGCCCTTTACCATCATGGCAGAGAACATGCAATAAGTAGGCATGTGAGGTGCTGAGCAGTAGCTAAGGGCTCAAGTTCTTATGTAGGAGACTGAGAGAAGTAACTGGCACTGGTGTAGGCTTTTGAAGCCTCAAAGCCCACTCTTGTAACACACATTATTCATAAAATGCCACATCTCTTATTTTTTCCAAAACAGTTTCACCAACTTGGGCCAAGTGGTCAAACTATAAGGACCATTGTGTTTTAAACCACCACAATAGACTTGATTTTACCTGAAAGAACAGGCTTCAGGAAAAGTAAAAACTCTTTCACTTAAGTCAGTTGTGATTTTGTGCTTCTTTTTAAACAAATTAACCAAAGAAACAATCTTCTAGGTGATAATTGTGACAGAATAATAAACCTAAAGTATTTATGTTGACTTCTAATTTATCTGATATAGTTTTATCAGTAGTGATTGAATTTAGGAAGCAGAAATAAAAGATAATACCACACAGTCACTGGCATCATGTTACTTCATTGCTAGTTCTGTACTTACATTACTTCATTTTCTTGGTAGAAAGCTACAAATTCTGTGTTCCACAATTCCTAAATATCTGTAATTATAATAACTTCTTTGCTTCTCAATTACTTAAAAGCTAAGGCATACAAGAAAACAATGTTTTAAATAATGGTGGAATTTGGTACTTTGAAACCAAGAACCATTATTCAATACACAAAATATTTCCATAGACCCTAAGACTATGATATTTTCTGTGTATATCAATGCATGACCCCAAAAGAATTCTGAACACATACAACTAAAAGGAGGTCAAATATCAAAGGGATATTAAATAAGACCACAGCTCCTCCCCTGCTATTGCTGACAAAGGCTTCAGAATCTTCTTGCTTTCAAGATTTAGAGATCAAAGAGCTATCCTCAGAGCTCCTGACACATACATGTGATCCTATTAAGCATAATGCTAATCCAGGCAAGAAATACATTGACTATTAGTCTATGTGCTTATATCAGTTCTTTATGGGAGATATACCTGCTGATTTAAGTCACATCATGAATTAAAATATTCACATCACTTTTTAATATAGAAACAGGGTTATAGTTTTGAATAGTTAATTGTCAAATTCATTTTCATATATTTTTGTCATTTGCTTTTTTATATTTTTTAGTACTTCATATTTGTTAATCACACTGTCATGATTCATTTTAACTATGTATTTATATGAACACACATACATAATGAATGAAAATTACTATTTATTTATTTTTCTTTGAAAATTTCACACATGTATTTAGTGTATTTTGATTATAACCATCCCATACCTTCTTGCACCTGCTCCTAGGACCCAGTGACACACTAATGTCTCTCTCCCAACTTCATGCCTTTAAAAAATTTTAATAACAAGTAGAGTCTATCCTGTAATTCCCATATGTGCATGACTATTGTGTCATTAATTGGAGTATGGGCTACCTACCACTGTCCAAAGAAAAGTGAGTCCCACACCTTTGGAAATCCAGAACTGCCATTAGCTCCTTATATAAGGGAAGGGTCTTAGGAGGGCCTTCTCCATCCATCCTGGATTTTGCCATAAATGTGTTCGTGTAAATATAAAAGTAGCCACACCTGCTTGAGCTCATATTCCTATCAAGTCTGGAAGTCAGAATTTCACACTTTCCATGTCTTGTGGTCCATTGTCCTTCCTCTTCTATAATGTTTTCTGAGCCTGGAGTTGTTCTAATATTAGTGTTTACACCTAGAGATTTTTGCTCCTCTAAACCTTGACTAAAATGTATTTAGTGGTCAATGTAGAATCTCAAAACTTATCAAAGTGCTAAGGTGGAGTGATTTGAAGTATTCAACCATAGAGATCAGATATTACATATCAACTTTTCTCTGTCAAATCCCAAGGGATATCTAGATAAATTTTACCTGCAATTGTGCATATAACGTTTGATTGAATTCCATGCATTATTGTCTTAATGACCAGTTTTAGTTCATGTAAATCAATTCTTTGCAAGCCTTGAATTATTACTCAAAATTTATACTATATTGCTATTGTTTTCTTTTATCCTCAGATATATTTTTAGAAATGTAGTGTATGCCTTACTCACTTTTTTTTCTGAAGTCATGATGCTTAAATCTTTTTAATTCACTCCATAGTGAAACAATGTTTTAAATCGAAAATTCCTAAACCAATATCCAAATTTGAATTCTTGGTGGTTCTGCTAAGGTGTAGTGTAGATAATACTTTTGTTCCCTCAATAGCTCACGAATAGACCTTCTTATCATATGCTTGTTGTCAGTTTCTTCTCTTCACAGTCTCAACTTTTGGCAACATATAGAGCTCTAGATATATTTTGTAGGCAGAGATATTTTATTCCATCTTATCAATAGGTTTGTTGATAGTTGCAGATATGAGGAAATAATCCAGTGTGGTTCTAGAACTAGCAGAAAGAGAAAAATACTGTTCATTTACTTCAAAGACTCGGTATCAAACAAAATAAATCAGTCATTGGTGCTTTGTTCAGGACTTTTGTGAAAGGAGAGAGAGTATTTGTTAGAGGGTTTCAAATCAGGAAATTGCTCATAGCTAGTTTTGGTTATAAGGTTATTTCTTTTTAAGCAACATTGGTTGACTGAAATGATATTTCTGTGTCTTGGGGCCTGATGAGAGCCTGCATGAGATGAAATGATAATCCCAGTGTTGTCATTCTGCCTTACTTTTCTCTTTTTATGATTATCTAAATGGTGATTAAAATATGCCTTATGCACCATGTCACATTTATTATTATTATTAATTACAATTTATTCACTTTGTATCTAGGCTGTAGCCCCCTTCACATCTCCTTCAGTCATGTTTTTAATCTAACAGAGGAGGACAGATGATTTCATTGAAAGATCTTTGATTAAACACTGTTCCTTAGCCTTTATTTCAGAATTCTCTGATAGTCAACCTTAACAACATTTAAGCATTTTTCTCATCTTTTTCTTCTATCACTGTGTTAGACAGCATTTATAATGAATACTCACCAAAATTTGGCTGGAATTCTAAAAATGGTATCACGAGAAGCAGAACACTAAAAATTGCACATGTACCATTCAATTCAATCTGTCTACTGTAAAGTAAATAAGTCAAAGTGTATTGCACATAACCTCTAGTAGATATAGGACGTGTGTGTATTTGGAATACACATATATGTAGTACTCTTTTAGGAGCAGAACTTTTTTTTAAATTTTTATACAGAGAGTAGTATAAGCCACAACTATTTTGCTAGAATAATGATGGCATGTTATGTAGATAAGCATAAATTCCATTTCTTGTATTGGTAATATTTTATGTACTTATGAGATTTAATATTTTCTTTATTATAAAAATCAATATTAAAATATTTATCTATAATTTAAAGTAAATTAAGTATAAATGTAATGGTAGATCATAGTTTAATTATTCTATTCACATACATGATGTATTTATTTTATTGAGTTCACAGTAATTCAGCATTCTTCCATAAATATGTAATTTAAATACTGTATCAGTGTTTTCTGAAATTTCTGATTACTTAAAAGCAAAAAAGTGCATTAACTATTACCCATTCTAGTCAGGATTCTTTGCTGACATGATCTATTTATGTTCAATAATTCACCTCTCCTGTGTCACTCATACCAACTTGGTATTCATGTCTCTTAGTTACTTGACATTCATCAAACCTTGTTCTCTTCTTGGGCAGAGACTGAAAAAAGAAAAATAGTCATAAGTACTCCAGGATGTGGTGTGAATACTCAAAGGTCTGTATTATTGCAAGAAAAACGCTGTGTGCCTCCCTTCTCAGATTCAAGGCTCTTACACAAAGCACCAGATAGGATGAACTACACAGGGACAGTTTGGGATTTAACTATAGGAATGGTAACCTGGTGGCCATTGAAAAGAAGGGTACTCTGAGAATGCTATGTAATCTGGCTTTACACTTGACCTGAGGGAGAAATGAATGTGCAAAGTTTTCTGTTGGAAAAGTTGCCTCACAGCTGCCAGTTAGGTCTAATATTGGACCTTAGTGACTGAGGCAGTGAAAATTTCTCCACATGACAATTCAAAAATGATGTTTAGGACACTGCATAGTTAAGAAAAGAATATAATACTTCAAGTAATAGTTTCATGCTCTATAGGAAAATTGTTTGCCTCTAAGAAAAATAAAGGGGTGGTTTGCAAGACAATACTCATAGTTCTTTAAATCAATAATATAAAGAACACAATATTATTCACTCAAATTTATTTAGTTTTGTGAACCAATTACTGAGATGAGAACTTTTCTTTCATAAGTCATTAAATTGTTGGTACAGTCTTTTAGCTCAGATATCATAATCTCTGTAAATTTCAAAGATAAAGAAACTGGGGTTCAAAGGATCAAAGTTAATAACAGATGGAGACAGTTTTCAATATATTCTTGTCTGATAGCAGGACCGAACCTAATAATGTGAGTGCACAGATTCCTTCAAAGCCTTTTATAATGCCATCTATTTTTTATTTCTTCTAGGAAAGATATAATAAAAAATAGAAATACTCATTAGAACAAATTTTAAGTCACAAACTGCCCAGAAAAACTTGTTTCGTGTAATTTTTGAAGGGCTAACGTTGTAAGAGATTTCATAAAGCGTCATCTAGAAAATGTCTTGCAACTACAGTTTGATAAAGATTTATTTATTTTTCTCACTAAAATAGGCAGTATTATTTAAGGCAGGATAATCTAATAGGAACTAGATTGGTAAGTCATGGTTAACATATTGAGAATTCTTTATGGTACAAAAAAATTGTCTCTCAGAAAAGAGAACAAGAACCCATGACAAACTTTCCTGCTATATAGTCTTTTTTTTTTTAATTTATTTATTTTTATCTCAATCACAGGTTAGGTACTTTGAATCCCAGGCATAGCTCCCTCCCTCATTCCCTTCTACCCTCCCACTCCCTCCCTCATCTCCCTCCTCCCCGCACCTTCCAAGTCCACCAACAGGGGAGGACCTCCTTCCCCTCCATCCAACCCCCTCTCATCCTGTCTCCTCAGGGCAGGCTGCAATGTCCTCCCCTGGGATCTAGCCAGTCTGTCACTCCCCAGCTTGTATGGGGGAGGGTCAAAGAGTCA
>JAQQSO010006952.1:0-10969 GCA_028658305.1 Pachyuromys duprasi | reverse complement strand
ATTGTTTTGGAGATTCTGGGTTTTTTGTTTCTCCATATGAAGTTGAGTATTTTTCTTTCACGGTCTGTGAAGAATTGTGAAGGTATTTTGATGGGGATTGCATTGAATCTGTAGATTGCTTTTGGCAATATGGTCATTTTTCACTGTTAATCCTACCAATCCATGAGCATGGGAGTCTTTCCACCTTCTAATATCTTCTTCTATTTCTTTCTTCAGAGATTTGAAGTTTTTTTTTTCATATATTTTTTTCACTTGCTTGGTTAAAGTCACACCAAGGTACTTTATGTTATTAGTGGCTGTTTCATCTCTTTAAAAAATACAAATATTGGATCATTTGTACATTATTAGATATTATGAGGTAGACGACCATGAACATAAAATAGAAAACTTTATTTTTTCATAGTTACTGATGATCTCCAAATAACCTCAATACACTACCTGTCCTCTCCTCGCTAAATCTCAGATGCTATTGTAAACTTTCTCAAGTTTGGAGTCATAATCAAAATGTGCTTTGGAAGAAGACTATATCTTTTAAAATCCCATCTAAGTATTTCTCAGGGCCTCCTTTGTTATCTTTTCAAATTAAATCCCACATACAGACAAACCTGCAGTCCTTGGAGATCTCTGCCAAATGCCTGCCTCTTGAATGACCAGGCTACTTTATATATCTAACCTCAGTCACAGTTTGAGTTTTATTTTAATGCATAGCCTTGTCTGTTAGTCTGTTAGTCAGATCCTTGTAATTATGCTTGTATATCAGAGTCTTTTGAGATGTCACCCTTGAAGGAATGGATGTGGGTATCTTTGTCACTATTTCCACTCTAGGAGAATTGGTCTTTAACAGTTTGTTCAGATTGCTTAGACACAGACTGAAGTGTTAGCTCAGCTTTGTGCCTTGTTTTGTTGAAGTTGTTTTACTTAAAATGAAAAATTTAGATTTACAGGCAATTTCTTTAAAACTACTTTTTGTTCTTTCTTTTAGTTACGATGACCTAGTTATAAAAAGGAATGAAGATTGCTCTTCTCTTCCAACGTGAGTAACTCAGGGTTACAAGAGTGTTTATGAAATGACTCTCTAATTGAGGTGCCTGACTTGTGATTAAGTACATGCTTTCATCCAGCACTGAGTAACTCTATACTCATCTAACACAGAATTTCCCTTTTCTGATCCCTGTTTTCTGTGATTCCCTTCCCATACATGACATAGCCCAGATTCCACTTTGGAGCTGCTGAGGAATCTGTCTCACTTTAATTTTCCATTCCAGCTAAGTCTTCCAAATAAAAATGATGACAGAGATCCCCATGTGTGAGCACAAAGCCATCCTAAATCTAGATAAATACAAAACACGGCATTTTTATATTTCAGTCTCTAGAAATATATATTTGAATTTATACTGAAGACATTCCAGGAAGTGCTGTGCACATTTCAGGCTCTTAACAAGACACCCTGATGTGGATGGATCTTGCTATACTGTGGACAAACTACTAAAGATAACTGATTATGTCTAAATGCCAGTCATATTAGCAGGGGAAAAAAAGTACCACAGAGCTCACAACATTTTACTGTGACACCACAACAAAGGAGGCTTCTTTATGTTTTATTCTTGACAGAAATGCTCTGTGTTCTGTGCTTTTTAACCCAAACTTCAAGAAACACAGGGAGATCAAGGGTCATGCCTGCTTCCTTCTACTGAACTCCCATTACTTGAGAACTAAAGAATGCTAAGAGCCAACATTAACCTACAGTGAGAGAAATGCAAATCCTATGCACTAAAATCAGAACAAAACAAGGCTGTTCACTCTCTTCATACCTATTCAATATAGTACTTGAAGTCTTAGCTAGATCAATAAGGCAACTGAAGAATATCAGGAGGATACAAATACAAAGAGAAGAAGTCAAAGTATGTATTATTTGTAGATAATATAATTGTACATATTAATGACCCTAAAAATTTCACCAAGAAACTCCTACAACTGATAAACACTGTCAGCAAAGTAGCAAGATACAAAATTAACACACAAAAAATCTGTAACCTTCCTATATACAAAAGACAAACAGAGAAAGAAATAAAAACAATATTCACTATAGCCTCAAAAAATATCTTGAAAATAACTCTAACTAATCAAGTGGAAAACTTTCATAATCAAAATATGAGATATTGAAGAAAGAAATTAAAGGAAATATCAGAAGATTAAAAAGCTCTCATTCCTTGTGGCTCAGTAGGATTAATATAGTAGAAACAGCCAGTCTACCGATAGCAATGTATACAATCAGTGCAATCCCTGTCAAACTTACAGCACAATTAGCCATGAACTTGAAATGACAATTGTTAAATTCATATGGAATATGCAAAAAGAAAAAGGAGCAGCTAAAACAGTCCTGAAAAACAGAAGGTCTGTTGGAGGTATCCCCATCCCTGTTCTCAAACTGTACTATGAAAATCTAATAGTGAAAATAGTGTGGTATTGGTATAAAAGCAGAAAAAAAATCAACGGAATCAAATTGAAGACCCATACATCAATCAATACCACATGCACATGTATGGTTTTTTTTTTGTTTTTGTTGCTGTTGTTTTTTTATATATGCATACATATTTGAAGTTGCTCTAAATGGGATCACCAAATAATGTGGAATATAGAACCCCAGCTAGACATCTCTCATCACCAAATAAAGCCTCCAGGTCTGGGAAGGGATTTCATCTAATCAGTTTGTTGGCCAAAAAGGGCCCTATGGGACCTTCCTAGCAACCTTGGTTGTTGTTAAGGCTATTGTTTGCTTTCCACAAACTGATGGTAAGGCTCTATTGCTGAAGACAACATGTGCAAAATTCATTGTCCACAGAAATGTCAGGTTGGCACATAGCTGGAGCCTCCAACCCTGTGGATTAGTGTGCACACTATTGGAAAGTACTCTGTATGCTACAAAAGAAAGAGTGAATACCAACTGAGATACAGACTCTTCAGTATACAGTGGTGACCTGCTTGCAAGATATGCTAGTGCCGTACTGACACAAAGCTTGGGGGACTCATTAAATGATCGTTGGATTGGATTTTAGGCCCATTTTATGAGATGGAATCCATCCTCAGCACTGCTCATGTGCACAATAACCTGAAGCTAAACAGGCCAAGAGCCTAGTAAGAAACCAATTCTACTCTCATATTGAAAACTATAGCAAAAGAATGACTTTCAATGACATCCTTCTGTATTTGTAGTAATTCAGTGCCTCACGTGGCCATCATCAGAGAAGCTTCTTCCTGTAGTAGATGAGAACTAATTTTAAGATCAACAATTGGAAAATATGCAGAAACTGAGAGACTTTGGACAATGTCTCCATCAATTGCCTCAATGCCCAGGGAAGCCTGGGGAATCAGTGGTGGAAAGATCGGAGGAGCCAGAGGACATAACAGATATCAAAGAAACAAGGATTTCTGAACACAGCAGCACCAGTGTATGTATTAACTCACAGACGCTGTGGTAACATGCAAAGGGTCCAAACCAATCTGGATCTGATGGGCTTCCAGCACCAAGGAAAGTAGACAAAAGGCTCTATCCTTAACTTAGAAGTACTCAAAGGAAAAATTAGTTTTCTCCAACAGAGTCTCACTAGATATAACAATCAATCTTTTTATTTAATATTTTATTTTTTTAAATATTAGTTACAGTTTATTAACTTTATATCCCAGCTGTACCCAGCTCCCTCATTCTCTCCCAATCCTCCCTCCCTCATCTCCTCCCTGCTCCTTTCCAAGTCCACTGATAGGGGAGGACCTCTTCCCCTTTCATCTGACCCTGGTTTATCAGGGATTTTCAGGACTGGCTGCAAAGTCCTCCTCTGTGGCATGGCAGGGTTGCTCTTCCCTGGGGGAGAGGGGAGGTCAAAAAGCCTGCTATTGAGTTCATGTCAGAGATAGTCCCTGTTCCCCTTAATAGGCTACTGACTTGGATGCTGAGCTACCATGGGCTACGATCGAGCAGGGGTTCTAGGTTAGATCCATACATGGTTCTTGGTTGGAGAAACAGTCTCATAAAAGACCCCTGTCCCAAGATATATTTGGTCCTTGTGGAGCTCCTGTCCAATCAATCTTCAGACTCCATGCCCAGAAACATTTTTGGAGTCTCTTCATATCATAAAGGTTTGTCATGGCTTCCCCACCCCCCACTACCTGGCCGTTTGTTTATGCATTGTAGTTTATGGTTTTGTGTTTTCATGTTATTTCTCTGTGTGTTTCAAATGGCCTCAATATATGTTTCTTGAGCTTTGTATGTGGCTCTTTTTCTTCTGTTTGTTTGGTTTGTCCTATTCAAGTTTGTTTGCTTTCTATCTAATTTATTAATATTTTTAAGTTGCATGTTTATAATGTAAAGATAGGAAAATGTACTTGTGTGGGTAGAGAAGTCAGGAGGATCTTGGAAAATTGTGGGAGGGAAACTATCATAAGAATATATTTTATTAAAATGTTTAAAAATTTTTAATGAATGATTTTATTAATTTATTTTTAAAATGCTATGGACTAAGACACCTGAAGCTTATCTATATACCCCTCAAGCAAAATACAAATTACTCTTCAATAATGCAGGTAAGGCAATATTTTTCTTAAAGGGGATCATGTGTACAATTCCAGCTGTCATCCTTAATTTCTGGTCATGTCTGCAGGACCAACATCAAAGAAGCTGCCTCTACAGGAAGTCAGGGTAGTTAGTGGCTTCCTGTCTCTCTTTTTCATGCATGATGACTTGATGTTACTCAAAATATAAATATTCGGCTTTTGGTTTCATTTTATAAATTCTAGATTTTTAAAAAAATTATAATTGGAAACTGAAGGCAATTTGTACATTTCTGAACATGCATATAGAAAGATATTTTCCAGAACTCAGTGGTACAGTGAGATCCAACAGGTACATGGGCCAGAACTCAATCCACTCCACCACAAAGTAATTAAGTGATTTTCCAGTGTCAGTTAATGCTGATTCTGCTGAAGAGATGGTGCAGCCCTTAAGACCACACATTCCTTTTGCACAAAAACCAAAGTTTGTTTCTGAGCACCCATGTCAGGTGGCTCACAGTGTTTATAACATCAGCTCCAAAGAATCCAGCTCCTTCTTGCCTCTAGGGAAAATTGCACTCATGTGATCATGTCCCTTTGTATACATTTTCATAATCTATCTTTCAAGGTCTATCTCTCTATATCTATCTAAATATAGTAAAAAAAGATTGAATAGATTGGTGATTATATCCTCCTCGCAGATACACAGTTAAATGTACATATACATTTATTTAGTATATATGTGTGGCAAAGATAGGTAAGTTTAAAGTATGGTCAAGTGAATCTATTTAAAGCTTGACCTATAGAAATGTTGGGAAGTAACTCTGTAATTAATGGTAACATCACAGTGGTGCATTGTTTGTACCAATGCCAAGTTATTTCGCATCTCACCCGGGCACTGAACCAGGGTATAGTGTATCTGGAAGGCCTCAGATGCTTTCTTTCTTGTGCTTAGTATTTCCTTCTGCTCTGTACTGACTTGCTGATTTCCCTCTATGTGTGTTTTGAATATTAAGACTGTTAGTGACTTCAAAAATATTGCTTCTGTCAGATGCTAACACGCTGGAGCTGCACATCAGTAGTTTTCCCTAAGTCTTTTCTGGGAGACAGACTGCTGGACTCATTGTTTTGCTTCCATATTTGCTGTTCCCATAGATGTAATATTTTAAACGCAGTTATGTCTTTCTTTCTATCACCTCATGTCCATGCAATTGTGGAGATAAGGGTGAAGGACCCCAGCTTTTTCTAGAAGTTCAATGTAAAGAAAACAAGACATGATTTAAATGAAGATAGTGCTACTCATGACCAGTTAAAGCATTGTGTGTTACCCTCTCATTATATAAAAAACAAAAAAGAAAAACAAAACAAAACAAAAAAAACCAAAAAAAAAACATAGAAAGATAATGTGATTCTGAGTGAAAACCTAGTCAGTATCTGTGTTTTGGAATAAAATGAAAAAAATGTGTTTTTTCTGTTCTAAAACAGAGAGAACCTTCAGTATTTTCTACAGCCCATTACTATATAACTACGATTCCTGCTAATGCAAAACTCTCACACAGGCAGAACTATGTGGGGATGTGCAAATAGAAAGGTGAGTGAGTCAGATGGCATATGACTTCAAATTCATCTGATTATGTATATTTTTGTTTGTTTACTTTTAGTTAAGATCTTAGGCAAAAATTTCAAGTTTTCTTGAATTCATAAAAGAGTGCTATTTTGCTTTTGAATTTTTCTCTGTGGCTTTATGAAATGGAATCTACATGCAAACCTTTACTTCAGTACTTGAGTGTACAGGAATTCGTAACAACCTCTACATGTTGGATGAATAGGAATGCATGAAGCATAGTGTTACCTACCCAGCTCATGGAGTCAGATGAAGAAATTTATGAGGCAATGTTGTATAGAAACCTCTCACCAAGCAAACAAAACAAATCCTACCATGCATGCCATGCCTTGAAAGGATGAAGGCTTTTCTTTATCATTGGTAATAACTTTTGGAGATAGTGATAGAGGCTTGAAAATGCAGGTGCTGTGTGAAGGCTGACATCCCTAAAAAGCAGTCATGGCCACAGTAGGAAACATGTAGGACTGAATAAAGAACAGAACTAAGACCATGTTACAAAGGGGAGGGTATAATGGTGCTACCTTCTGGCCCATTTTGGACTTTTCTCCAATCTTTATTCCCCTTCACTGTGAGGTATTTCTGTTCTCTTTGTATTTTCATCATGATATGAATCATCTTATTTAATCATCTTCATATGAATTCTACGTGATCTCAGGGGTGAGTAGAACCTTAATAAAATGGGAAAGAAAGAGTTCCTTGCAGGCACCTCCAACCAATGGAAAATTGTTTAGCAGGGCTGCATATGGCTCAGCTTAAACTCCTTAGAAAAGACAATTGAGAAGAGTCAACTATGCTTCCTATTATCTTATCAGCAAATCCAATATGGCTTCCCAAGTATTCAAAGCAAGATGATGAAAGGAAAAAGAGCAACCAAAAGACAATTGCTCATTCAATACAAATATGCCAATAATTGGTTGAAGAAAACCTACAAAGTGTGCCTAACTATACATCACTCATATGCTTGCACAGACACAAGCTTTCTAATACAACCTAATAACTTGCCCTGGTGGTGTGACAGTACTCATGACTGTGGGTGTTGAAGTAATATCATAATTCAGAAAAGGATCATGTACTTGTAGAACTGTGTCCATGATTTTTACAAGGGAAAGGAGAAACATAGTGAAGTTTGGAAGTTCCTGAAAATAAAAAGAATGAAAGAAGAGGATGCTTAACACAGACTACAAAAACAAAACAAAACAAAACAGAGAAAAGAAAAAAAGAAAACCAGAAAGAAGCTGGGTGCACTGGAACACAACACAGAGGCAGAAGCAGATCTCTGTAACTTAGATGACAGTGAGGTCTACAAAATGAGTACAGGATAGTCATGGCTACACAGAGAAACACTGCTTCAAAATAAATAAGTATATAGATAGATAAATGAGAACAGAAAGGAAGAAAAGTGGCCTAACAATAATAAGCATGGCAGTCACATTTCTGCATTGATTTTATATATTAATGTGAAAGAGGGAAACTTAATAAAAATGGGTTGTCTTAAATATTGAGGTTTGTCATCAGCAGTATTTCTATCAAACACACACACACATACAGAGAGAGAGAGAGAGAGAGAGAGAGAGAGAGAGAGAGAGAGACTTGTTTTTCAAACAAGATGAATAAGCATTACAGATTGCTCATACTCAGAGTATAGCAAAAGAAGCTAACCAGGGGTGGAACACTTGGAATTGCTACTGAAGACACTTTAATAATTAGTTCTACAAGTTTTCACTCCCACCAGAATGGAGGAGGGTTACTCTTTCTTGTCTCATCTCCAGCATGTGTTGTCACCTGAGTTTTTTATCTTAGCCATTCTGATCAGTGTAAGATGGAATCAGAGTTGTTTTGATTTTCATTTCCCTGATGACTAAGGATGTTGAGCATTTCTTTAAGTGTTTCTCTACCATTGGATATTCCTCTGTTGAGAATTGAGAATTTTCTATTTAGCTCTGTATACCATTTTTAAATTGGATTATTTGCTTTTTCAGAGTCTAATTTCTTGATTTCTTTATATATTCTGGATATTAGCCCTCTGTCAGATATAGGGTTGGTGAAGATCTTTTCCCAGCGTGTAGGCTATTGTTTTGTTCTGTTGAGAAATTCTTCTGATTTGTGAATCAATTTGGTGTTTTCTCAGAAAGCGCTACCTCAATATGCAGCTATATTACTCCTGTTTATATACCTGAAAGATGCCCCACCATTCAACAGGGGCATTTGATCAGCCATGTTCACAGAAGCTTTATTTATAATAGCCAGAACCTGGAAACAACCCAGATGCCCCTCAATGAAGGAATGGATACAGAAACTGGTACATTTACACAATGGAATACTACTCAGCTATTAAAAACAAGGAAATTATGAAATTTGCAGACAAATGGATGGAACTAGAAAAGAGCATCCTGAGTGAGGTAACCCAGATATAGAAAGACATACATGGTATATAGTGACTTATAAGCAGATATTAGCTTTATAATACAGGATAATCATACTAAATCTAGAGACCCAATGATGCTAAACAACAAGGAGAAGCCTAAAGAGGATGCTTCTCTCTCATTCAGAATGGCAGACAGGATAGATACCAGAAACAGTGAAAGAGAGGAAACAGGATGGGAACCTGCTATAGACACTCCTCAAAAAGGCTCCACCCAACATGGGATTGAGCAGACGCTGAGACTCACAGCCAAACTTTGGGCAGAGAACAGGGAGTCTTATGGAAGAATGGGGGCATAGAAAGACAAGAAGAGGACAGGAGCTCCACAAAGCCAACATATCTGGGCCCAGCGGGTCCTGCAGAGACTAATGCACAAACCAAGGACCATGCACAGAGAGGTCCTAGACTCCCTGCTCAGATGCAGCCCATAGGCAACTCAGTCTCTATGTGGGTTTTCGAGGAAGGGGATGAGGGGCTGCCTCTGTCATGAAGTCCGTTGCCTGCTCTTTGATCACTTACCCCTGGAGATGTGGCCTCCAGGGCACAGACGAAGATGATCCAGGTAGTCTTGATGAGACTTGATAAGCTAGGGGCAGATGGCAAGGGAGAAGAACTCCCCCTTTCTGTGGACTAGGGGAAGGATATAGGGGGAAAGACAGAGGTAGGTTGGGACTGGTAGGAGATGAAGGAGAGGGACATAAATGAATAAATTTATAAACAATCAAGATATAAAATAAATAAATAGTAAAAATATTAAAGAAAGAATTCGTTTTAGAGGGAGGATCCAAGATGGCAACCCCAGGAGGACACTGTGTCTGAGGAACAGGAAAGCAGTGTCGGCACAGCGACCAGCAGACTGAAATCTGGGACCTAAAACACCAATGTTTGTGATTGCCAGGTGAGCAGAATTCCTACGGTAGGGAAATCAAGTGGGAAAGTCTAGGGACACCCAGTTAATCCCTGGAAAAACTCCGGGTGACCAGATGTGCACAACCCTGATCTGACCTTGCAGCCACCCTGGGCCCCTCCAGCCGCCATTCCGGACCAGGACACACAGTATCCTAGCCAGACTGAGGCAACCCAGATACCATTCCAGACAGGGGTGCATTGGCAGCGCACGTCTGCTAGCCCTGATCTGACCATGCAATCTCCTGCCACCCTGCCAGCTGCCATTTCGGACCAGGAAACACAGCTTCCAATACATATGGACGCACCCCAGATACACTTCCAGACTGAGGTGCATCAGTGGGCACACATCTGCTAGCTCTGATCTGAACATGCAGCCTCTGTGGCCCCAACAGTTGCCATCCCAGACCTGAACACATAGTTTCTGGTCCAGACTGAGGCACCTCAGATACCATTCCAGACCTGGGAGAAATGGCGGGTGCATATCTGCTAGCCTTGATCTGAACACGCTCCTCCCACGGTGCAGTCAGCCTCCATCCCGGACCAGGACATATAGTATCTGTTCTAGACTGAGGTGTCCCAAGATACCATCCGAGACTGGAGTGCAGAGCCCCTAGCTCAGAAGGAGGCGCCAAGTCCCCAGATCAGAGGGCAGCCCTAAGCACCAAGCCCAGGTCTGAAAACAGAGACTCCAGACCAGAGCAGCGTCCCCAGCCGCCATCTCAAACTGGGACACTCAGCCTCTACACAGAGTGAGGTGCCAAGCCTCCAGATCAGAGTAACAACCAGCCTGTGGTGCTCACAGCTTCTAGCATAGAGCACAGAGCTGGGCACACAGAACCCACAATAGAGTAGGTGGCCTGCCTGCAGCACCACCCACTCACCTCAGAGTCCAGCCTGTGGAGCCCGCCACAGATTGAAGAAACTGGGAATTCAGGAAACCTGCACAGGTGCTTGGTGCCTGCAATCTGCGCTTGCTAAACATGCTAGCAACCTCATCCCCTCCAGCGCTTGCTCCCACGTTGGCCCCACGTTGGGCGCCAATTCTGCTGAAGCCCGCCAGCAGAGCAGAACAGGGTTCTGAGTTGGGAGTGAGGATTGAAATTAATAATGTACACTACACATATTATGTTCCAAGAGGCCTCTAGCCGTCTGCTATAGCGTCAATATGCTCTGTACCCGAAAAAGCCACGAGGCCAGCCAGCCTTCTTTATTTAAACAAATAGCTTACACATTGGGTTAATTTTACAAGGAAGTGAGGCAGAGTTGAGATTTCAAACAAGCTCTCCCACCTGCTGTCACTAAACAAAAGGCGAATGGACTTGCAAATCCTTCTCTGTCTCCAAGGGAAGGCCTGCAAAAAACCTGTCTTCCTTGCTGAGACTTGAATGACAAACAGCCACCAAAAGCAACAAATAGCCCAAGCATATACACTCCCTAGCTCTCCCCTTAAAGACACCTTCCAAGTGCAC
>JAQQSO010006951.1:0-10971 GCA_028658305.1 Pachyuromys duprasi | reverse complement strand
TGAGTGGACGAGAAAACAAGCAACATGACAGGAGCATGCCAAGGAGGACCTCTGGGGGGGGGGTCAATGTAGTGATGTATCAGAGCAGATATTAAGACTCATGATCAAGACTTTGGCAGAGGGCGAGAAGTAATGATAGATCTGGGGGATGTTGTTGAGACTTGGGGAGAATAAGAGCTCCACAGAGACCAAACTGAGCAGGGCACAGTGGTCTTGTATGAGACGGTTTCTACAATCAAGGACCATGTGTGGATGTGGCCTGGAACCCCTGCTCAGATGAGGCCCATGATAGCTCCTGGTCGGACTGAAGACCCTAGTGAGGGAAACAGGGACTGTTTCAGTCATGATCTTGATGGCTGACTCTTTGACCCTCCCCCATACAAGCCTGGGAGTGACAGACTGGCTAGACCCCAGGGGAGGACATTGCAGCCAGCCCTGAGGGGTCAGGATGGGGTTGGATGGAAGGGGAGGAGGTCCTCCCCTGTTGGTGGACTTGGAGGGGGCGGGGAGGAGGGAGATGAGGGAGGGAGTGGGAAGGTGGGAGGGAATAAGGGAGGAGGCTATACCTGGGATGCAAAGTACCTAACCTGTGATTGATATAAAAATAAATAAATTTAAAAAAAAAGATATCTCAACAAAAGGTAGAAATTGAGAGGGAATTTGCACTGCAATAGAATTGCTAGTGGCTCAGAGTTTTCAGTCCTGCCAGGGGAAATCTGCAGGACAGGCTGGTCAATCACAGGGAAACTTCACAATTCTGTGAGTTTTATCTCTAAAACCTCTATGAGATTTATGCTAGAAAAGTCTCTCAAGTTTCCAGATATGGAAGAAAGGAAAAGCAATCATTTGCAATGTACCAATCATTTTTCTCTTCTGCCCACTTCAGCAAATGCTTCTGTGCTGGCATAACCTGTAGTTATATAAGACCCCATATGACACAGGTGATGGGAAATGTTCACTTCAGCTAGCTCACCTTTCTTTTCTACAAAATCAAGGTACACGTTTCCATTCCAACCCCTGTAGCTTTGCAGAAATGGAAACACGTTTCCAGGCATAAGCCCCGCATAAGAGGCTAAAACAATCAAGAGACACTGGACAAGCTCAAAGTCTACATGCAATTATTCAGCAAAGAGCTGAAAACTAATCATAAGATTATATACAAGTTCATCTCCACCTGCAAACATTGCATTACTAAAAGCTTATTTGTTGCAGTTCCGTTTACATATTATATTGACTAAAAACAAAACACAAGGCATACCAGAACTTCATGAACAGATTGAAGAAATTAAAGACACATTCTAAATACTGTGAGACAAAGAAAACTGTTGAAATTACCAGAGTAGGAGTTTATGAAAAGTATAATTTACACACTAAATATATTTAACACAAAAGGCAGACAACATGAAAGAATAGATGAGAATAGAAGGTGGCACAAGACGAATCTAAGAAAGGACTCAAACAAAGATCTAAAACTCAAAAGCACCATAGAATAAGTGAAAGCTGTCTTTGATGGGCTTAGTAATAGACCAACCATAGTTGAATACAGACTCTTAGATTGAAAGAAGGTAACAGAAAGTTCCATGATAGAGGCTGAAGAGATGGCTCAGCTTTTAAGTGCTACATTATCAACCAAAATGCCAAAAATTTTTATAACAGAAAAGAAAAAGAAAAAAATATTGAATGTATTTACTACTACATATAAATTTAGTTATAAATAAAATGAATAATAATAATAATAATTACACAGGATTTTCAATAAAGTACTAGAAATATGTTGCTATTTTAAAGTATGTTTATGACATTCAAAGCAATATTGCAATAGTTGAAAATGACTGTGGATTAATTTGAAATACTGTTACAACAAATATGCTACCTCAAAAGAAGTGAAACTAAAATAATTATAACTTGCATGCTAATAAATTGAAATTTTAGAGGTGTATACAATGTTCAATTAAAACCACAGGAGGCAAAAAAGACATAGAAACCTAAAAATAGCACTAAAAGGAGTGAAAAGTGGAAAGTAATAATATATATGATATCAAACCATTATTAATCTGAAACCACAAATGTACGATTATACCATTGCTACATGCACTATATAAATAGAGAAAGCAAACCTCTATGCTTCCATCTTAAGATACAGAGAAAACAAGGAAAGTCAATGAAATTACAGACAGGAAGTCACAAAAGACCAATAAATGTGCACTCATGAAAATAATAAAATTGACAAGTCCCTAGTCAAGCTAACATAAGAGTTGAGAGGACACAAATCACAAATATAAACAAGAAAAAAAAAGATCTACACAAACCATAAGGATATTCAAACAATTAATTAAAAGTTAAGGTATGATGAGTGTGTAAGCCTAGGTAAAATGGACCAATTCCTTAAAAAAGCACAGTCTTCAAGGAAAACAAAAAGGCAAGCTATCCAAAGACTTCTAATCAAGTAAAGAAAATTCTTTCTTTCTATTTTATTCTCATTGGGATATTGAAACAGGCCCTAATGCATGCTCAGAATTTCTCTACCAATGCTATATACCCAGGCTATTAGCCAACTTGACTCACCCCAGACAGAAAATGTCAGATCTTTGTAAGTGTTCTGGTACAGTCTACTGAACACTGAAGAAAAATTATTCTGATTCTCTCTACCCTATATTCCCTCTAAACTATTCCAGGAAATTGAAGCAATGATTTCTTCCCAGCTCATTAAACTCATTAAGCATCATAAGAAAACAAAATTTCTTAGCAATGCAATTTATGGATATTCGTTAAAAAATTCCTCAACAAAATACTAGCAAATCAAATTGGCCTAGTTTTGTCTCAGTTGTTTTAATAAACAGTGTGAGCACAAACAGCTTGGGAAAGAAAAGGGATTCTGGGTGTATATGCTCATGTCACATTCATCATTTACGGAAGTTAGGGCAGGAACTCAAGTAGGAGCCTAAAGACAGGAATTGGACCTGAGGTCACAGAGGAATGCTGCTTACAGGCTTGTGCCCCAGTGCCTGCTCAGTTCACTTTTACATACTACCCAGGACTTCCTGCTCAGTCAGTGGTAGCTCTACACAGAGTAGGCTGGACCCTCCCACATCAATAACCAATCAAGAAAACAGCTCACAGGCAAATCTGGTGGCACCAATGCATCAGTTGTGGTTCCCTCTTCTTGTGTGACTCTAGTTTATATCTAGTTGACAAAAATACAAAACCAAACACAGTGTAATAGTGGATAGAAAAACTTATCATCATGACTAGGTTGGTTTATCCTGGATTCTAGTTTCTTGCTACACAGTATGTTACTATTTGCCCATCTTGTTTTGCAGGCACTCTTGAAAATTTAATTAAAAAAGCTCTCCCCTCTTCCCAGTTTGTTCAGTTCTTATGAAGGTATGGTGGATTTTATAAGGAGCTTGATTTGTAAACTACTGGTTGACTATGAACATTGTCTTTTTAACCTGCTGATATGACAAGAATTGTTATTCAAAAATTGAATCAGCCCACATCTAGGATAAGCCTACCAGTTCATGGTAAATAATTCTTTCTATATACTACTGGATAGAAGTTTTCCTGCAAAGTTAAAGACTATAAACTCTGATCAAGTCAACTTCATCCCAGAGGTGCAGAGAGGGGTCAATACATGTAAATTAGCAAATCTAATCGATCATGTCAATAGACTCAGGGACAGAAACCACATGATTATCTCATTAGATGCAGAAAAGGCCTTCGACAAAATTCAACCTACTTTTATGATTAAAGTCCTAGTGAATGTAAGAATGCAGAGGGCATATTACATGATAGTAAAAGTGATACATTACAAGTCTATAGCCATCATATTTCTAAGCATAGAAAATTGAAAAGCATTTCCACTCTGGTTTGGAACAAGACAAAGATCAACACTCTGCCCACCCCTAACCCCTGTTCAGTCCAGATTTTAAAATCTTATTTGAAGAAATAAGACCAGGGGAGGAGGTAAAAAGAATATAACAAGAAAGAAAAAAAGAATCAAAGTGTCATTTTTCCAGATGACATGATTCTATTACAAAAGATGATAAAAGAGTCCATCAGAAAACTCCTCAAATTATAAATGTATACCTCACATCCTCAAGATACAAGAATTGACACACAAAACCCAGTACCCTTCTCATATACAAAATGCAAACATGCTGAGAAATAAACCAAGAAAATAAACCATTCACATTAGCCTCAAAAAGTATCTTTTAAAGAATCTTATTAGGGAAGTGAATGATTTGCACAATGAAAACCATAAAAAAAAAGCCTGAGCAATAAAGGAATCACAATCTCAGATTTCAAGTTATACCATAGAGTTATGGAAAAAAGAAACAGCATGGTCCTGGCATAGAAACAGATACTTTGAACTGCATATTCAAGTACAAGTATATTTTTTAAAAAAATATTAAAATCCTAAACACTGATTCCACTAAATTTTTACCAGGATATACTAATCCTTATGCAAACTGCTGAAGCCAAATTGGAAGACTGCATGTCTTATAATATTAAGTATATTTTGCTATATGTGATGGCAGTCTGGTTCTTCAGATTTACCCCAGTATATTAGAAAGTAGGTCACATACAAACTTTCATGTTTATCTTAATAAAATTTTATTCCTGAAGTCCAAGTCTTAAAAGCAAAAGAGAAGGCTCTCATTCAGTAGATGAATATATAAATACAGCTTCAACCCTCCAAATATAAACCATTAACAACCAAGAAAAGTTAAGGGAAGGAGAGGTGGTCTTCCCCAGGGAAGAGCACACCAACTGGACATTCAGTGCCAAAAGGTTAGCTCTAAAATCATACATACAAGTATATTTTAGATAAATTGAAAAGTTATAATGAGGAATATATGTGTGTACATGTATGTGTGTACATGTGTTTGTATATATGTTTGTATGTAATAACATCTCATACACATACATATAATAATGTTGCAGGTATGCATGCAATAATAATTAGTGAAAAAAGAGGCCATGATTTGAAGGAGAGTGAGGAGAGCTACCTCTCCTCACAAGATGGTTTTGTGGGAGGAACTGGAAAGCAGAGATGATATAATGATAATCTCAAAAATAAAAGTTAAAAAGTCAAAATAAGATGATATAAAAAATAAAGTGTTGTAGAGTCAGACAGTAGAATTCTATTTAACCCTGAAAGGAAATAAGTACCCAACAATAAAGAGAGTGATATCACACTAAAAAATTTATATATATATATATATATATTATATTTATATATTATATATTATATGTGCATATAACATATAATAATATTATACATATATACACATATATGCATGTATTATATATACATATATGTATATACATATGCATAAATGCATATGTGTATATATAATATATATAATATATATAAATATGCATATATTTATTACCAGGTTAAAGAATCCAGTCTGGAAAAGCCATAGTTTGCATGATTCCTATTCTATGACATTGTGAAAAGGTAAAATTGTGTGGTTAATAAATAGATTAGTTGATTTCCAGGAGTGAGAGAGGAGAGGATAAAAAAATATGTTGAGCACAAGAAAATTTTAGGATAATGAAAATATTCTGTATAAAAATATAATGGTCAGTTTAAGTCTTTAAACATTCCATGGAGCCCACTGCATGTGCAACATCAAGAACACATCCAAAATAAACAGTAGAGTTTGATCCATAATCACATGCCAGTGTGCATTCTGTAATTTCACTATACAACTTGACCAAAGAGCGCCTGTGCCTGTGAAGAAGTAATGGTGTCTTACAACTTTGCCTTCTTTATAGTTTTGTTGTGATCCCAAAGCCACTTAAAGTAAATGTTTTTACTTTCAAAAAAGTCTTGATTAACATCATAATAATGGTAGTTACACACACACACTCGTTATATAACTACAAAAATAAGAATTACTGTTTCTTTTCTCCTTTTTATTTTATTTGTATTATTATTTATATTTTATTTTTTATTTTTTCTATGTTTATATTTTATATAATTAATAAAACAGTGCTTGTATAAAAATTCACACAAAGTTGCTAGAGAGCATACAATTTCCCAAAATGTCCTGGGTTTGTGTTACATTCAGTTTTCTAAGGGTGCACTCAAATCAATGTGACAGACAGACATGATGTGGTATCTCGTTCTCTTTGGTAAAACTGTTCTCCTTATTTACTCCTCACAGTAGTAACTCTGATATCCACTTGTGCAGGGTCTGCTCTTCCTGGGATGTCAGACATTAAGGCTGGACCTACCAGAGGCAAGGACTGTCCACAGCAGCAGCAGCCCCTGGGCTCTCACCCCCACCTCAGAAACGACCCAGTGACCTCCATCCAGGAGTCTCCAGGTCCCTCTGGATCAGGCAAGAGGCAATCGCTGGGGGAATGGTAGAAACTGAGGCAATCTCTACAAGAACCCAAGTGGCCACACTGTGCTGTGATCAGGCCAAATCCAGTCACCACTAAGTAGATCCCATTGGTGGGCTGATGATTGCTGCTGATATGAACCCCTTACCCCCTAACTTAAAAAAGAAAGGAAGGTTTGGGGCTCAACACTGAAGGGGGAGGACACTGAGCGCTAATGACAATAGACACTTATTCCCTGACAAACATTTGTCATCAAACAGTCATGGCCACAAGAACTGAAGCAGGATTCAACACTGTACATTCAAGACTATCTTCATACATACTTTTACAACTTACTAACAGAGAAAACCAAGATCACTACACCACCTACTGTGACATACTATTTTACTTAACATCAGAATGCCTGTGCTAATCTTTAGTCCTCTGGATAAAAGGCGAAAATAATCCAAAACACAAACAAGGAATTTAGATGGGGAACAAGGAACGCAGTTGCCAACAGATTTCATGAGACCTAGTAAATTCTGAAAAAATAAGTATTTTATATTTATATTGCTTCCTAAAAAAAAAAAAAAAAGCCAACTGGAGCCACCTGTATGGACTCCACAGACAACGCAGCCTTGTGAGCCCAGAAAGGTCACAAGGGCAGCCAGAAGAATCTCCTTTTCCCCTCAACCGGGTCTCTAATGTCTTAGTCACACAGGCACGCACGCGCGCGCGCGCACACACACACACACACACTACCACAAAGATGGCTGTGGCGCCCTCCCTCACTGCTTCCACTAGTTCGAGAGAATTCCATGGGCTTTGTTCTGGTCTTGAGGATGAAACCAAGAGGATTCCAAGCCATGTGAAAACTGTCCTGCTTTCTGGAGAGCAGAATGTGGTCCTGCAACATCAGAAGCACAGTGGGTTACTAAGTCTTTAGAGGCCCTGTCTACTCACATCAAGGAAATGGCCAGTTCTAGGAATTAAGCATGACTTTTTGTAACACAGAGCGTGTTAGATTCTGGGGGACTGTATTTTGGATTCCTTAACACTTTAACGATGTAGAGCTTCTTCCCCCCCACGCCCCAATACCCCAAATCCCATTGTGCCTTTTAATGAAAAAAGGTGGACACTCGGGGAGCTGTTTCCTGGCCCCACTGGACTGTATGGTGTCCTCACTTTCCCATCCATAGTTACATTTTATTAACTCTGTATCCCAGGTGAATTCTGCTCCCTCATTCCCTCCCAATCCCACTCTCCCTCCCTCATCTACTCTCTGTCCCTTTCCAAGTCCACTGATAGGGAAGTACTTCCTCCCCTTTCATCTGGCCCTGGTTTCTCAGGTATCTTCAGGACTAGCTGCAAAGTCCTCCTCTGCGGCCATAGCAGGGCTGCTCCTCCCTGGCAGGGTGGGGAGGTCAAAGAGCCCGCCATTGAGCTCATGTCAGAAATAGTGTTTCTAAGTGTGCAGTGGATAGCCAAATTTATATTTACAAGAACACTGTATGCGTGCACACACACACATACACACACGCATGCGTGCACACAGTGGCTTACAATATAAACTGCATTTCTTCCCTCAATTCATAATCGAAAGCTACTTTTCAACTTACCTTTCCACTGATATTATTGTATCTTTCCTGGTTTTAAGATATCTTCACATTCAAACATTTTTGTATATGCATTATTAGCCTTTAACATTTTCTCAAGATCCTCCTAAAAGATATTTAGTCTTTTTCCAATCTTAAATTATCTCTTTTTTTCTTGAAAATGCTTCAGAATTCTACTGTCTTAGAGTCTAGGCAATAGAATAGCAGCTAAAGTGTTGGCATTGCAGGCATAAGAGCTGGAGTTGGATCTCAGCCTACTCAGGCAAGCCTGGTGTAGCAGCAAGCATTCGGAATCTCAAGAAAGGAGAGGACAAGGGGCTGGTGACATTTAGTGGCCAGCCAGTCTATCTAAATTGTTGACCTTCAAGTTCAGTGAGAGAATTCCACTCAAAAAGTAAGTCTTCTTCTCTGTTAGTAGAAGACTAACAGAGACACATGTCTGGGGTTGATATCTGGCCTCCATATGCATATATATATATAGGTAACCCCCACTCAAATGGATAAACACCAGGTATTTTTGTGAACATGTATGTCGCCACGTTATGGAGGCATGAATATAAAAACTGATTTAGTGATCCTCACACTACAGTACACTTGCTCTAATCATGAATTAATCAATAATAGTTTGCAAGTGAACATAGATGCATACTGATGTGTGATGTTATCAATGCAACATTTCAAAGCTTAGGAAATTTCATGCTAGCTTTATTCTGTTTAATAAATGGCCAACAGACATGTTGGGCTCCTGAATTTGGTGTTTTGAATGTGCCTTTCACCGAAATAGTTCCTGGAAACAAGGAGCATCTGTGATATAAAAGTGATTAAAAAAAAAAAACCCACAAAGCAGTCGTCACACCCTGGGATCAGCAAAATGAATGTCTCCCACCCCCCTTCCCCCCACACACATAGGTTTGAGCTGAGATAAACATGCAAATTCCTCAGTTACAGGCAAAACTTTCTCGAGAGACAAGAAGCAGGGAGCACCGGAGCCGAAAGCAATGTGACAGTACAGTGGCGCACAATGGTGGGAAACAACTCAACCCTGTAATTCATCTCTATCATTAAAGTCCCATCAATATCACTTAGCTGGGTGCCTCTGACAGGACAGGAATATTACCTGGAGACAGATTTCCTACTTCAAAGGTTATAGCATTGTTTGCATATGTACTTTGGAATAAATTACAAAACCATGCAAAAATATGGAGGGCATTGCATATAACCGAGGGATGTGTTGGTGAAGCATAAACGCGTTCGCCTTACACGGTCTGTGAATATCAAGCGCATCTGTTTCTGTCTCTACATGAAAATGAAGAGCTTCTGTTCTGTTGTGGACTTAGTAAACAATGCATCAGTTTTATAAAAACTTACGATTTTCAATTTTTCTGTATATGACTATTAATGTCAACAAAGTATGCACAATATCTGCAGCTGAGGTCACTTAAAAAAAACAGAGAAACAGATTCAAGTTGGTCAGGAGCCACTGACTAAGGAAATGAACAATGGACAAAGTAGAAAGGAGAAACATACTGTCTGAAAGTATGCCGGTGTTGCTGAAGAAAATAAAACTGCTCCTGGCAAAGTGAGTTTGAGGAAAGAACTCAAACAGAGATCTATAGAAATTTCTTTATTTTTTATTTATATTTATCCTTTTATTGAAAATATATTTTTCTTGCATAATATATTCTGATTACAGTATCCTCTCTCTGTCTCTCTCTCCCTGTCTCTGTCTTTCTCTCTGCCATCTCTTCTAAATTCCTGTATACCTCCACTCCTACCCAGATCAACCCCATGAAAACTAAAATGCTGGAATTGGAAAGAAACAAACAGAATAAAACAAGCCCAATACATGGCACAAGGAACAGAAACACACTTATTTGCACACTTAGGAATCCTGTTAAAAACATTAAGCTGCAAGCCATAATATATACCTGAAGAACTTGTACAATGAAAAGAGAATATATCTATCACCTATCTATCTATCTATCTATCTATCTATCTATCTATCTATCTATCTATCTATCTATCTATCTATTTATCTATCTATCTATCTATGGTTCAATCTATTGATGGATAGATACGGATATATAGATATATATGATGAAAAAATAAAAAAAAATAAGATAAAATTTTTAGAAAAGGAAAACTCTGACATGACACTATGAAACAAGCAACCTTCAAAGACTCTGTTGAGTTCGTTTTCATTGGTAATCTAATATTAGGCATGCAGCCTATGCTTAAGCTCAATTTGTTTCCCATGCAGGCCCTGAGCATGTGGCCTCAGTTTCTTCAAATCTTTAAGAGAGACAATAATGATGATTTAGTGCAATGATTCTCAGCCTTCCTAATATTGCAACCCTTTAATACAGCCCCTCACGTTGTAGTGACCCACAACTGTTGTGGATATAAACATGCTTTTTGTTTGAGTCCCAGGTGTGGGATGTGGGACGGATTCAGATGGTCCACAGCAGCAGACTCTTTGCTTCGTGATGGCTCTGGGAAGAGCTCTTTGCCAGCTGCAGATAGATTAAATCTGAGGACTCTGGAGACAGAATAAATGCCAAAATGAGAATTGGCCTGCCTCCAAGAAACCCGAGGACCCTAACCAGCAGGATTCAGCTAAGAGAACTGCATGTCCTCTTCCACTAATCCTTTCTGTCTCCTACCTCCTATTGGGTGTTGGAAGGAATTGGGGTGGAGTAGGGAGAAAAGGACAAGAAATGTAAATCGAAGACTTCTTTTAAAAGTATGCCCAACTACTGGGGGAGGGGCATGGGTGTAGAAGAGGGAGGGAGGGTGAGATTGGGAGGGGATGGGGGAGGGGACTAAAGTTGAGATACAAAGTGAATAAACTGTACTTAATAAAAATATAAGGAATGTCCAAGATGGCTGCCACTAGAGGACACTGTGTCTGAGGAGTAGGACAACAGAAATAACGCAGCGACCAGGAGACTGAACTCTGGGACCTAAAACGCCAGCACCCGTGATTGCCAGGTGAGCAGAACTCCCACGGTGAGAA
>JAQQSO010006950.1:0-10972 GCA_028658305.1 Pachyuromys duprasi | reverse complement strand
TAGGATGATTCCCCCTACTCCTCTTAGCAATATTTGCAATTTCTCCATAGTTGTTAATACTTCCTTTTGGTATTTTGCTGCCCCCAATGACTCATTTTTTGCCTGTTCCTCCGGATTGACTACATTTATTTATACCCCTATATTTCTGGCTCATAAAGAGTTTTGTGTGTTGGTCAAGGTTCTCCCTTGCCTCACTATTCATTCAGCTAACGATTTTCTTACGTTTTGGGAACAAAAGGATTCATCTATACATAGATTCAAAAGAGAGCCCATAACTGCTATAATGCTCAGTGTACTGTTGGGCCTTGGAGCTGTGGATGCGGGGGACCAGAATTGCCTCCCTAGTCACCTCTGGACAACGCTTCAATGAGTTAGCCAGAATTGTTGACGTAGACATAACAGACCCAAAGGAAGGCATTAAAGGCCTAAAAGACTCCCTAGCCTCCCTTTCAGAGGTGGTTTTACAAAATAGAAGAGGCCTTGACCTCGTCTTTCTCAAAGAAGGAGGTCTTTGTGCAGCATTAAAGGAAGAATGCTTTTTCTATACGGATAAGACTGGACTAGTCAGAGACAGCATAAAAAGGGTAGAAGAAAACCTTAAAAAGCGACAGTTAGAAAGACAAAAGAGCGAGGCATGGTATCAAAATGGGTTTTCTATGTCTCCATGGCTAACCACTCTACTTCCCAGTCTGCTGGGACCTTTTGTGCATATCCTTTTACTTCTCTTCTTTGGCCCCTGGGCCTTTAATCGGCTAACAAGCTTTGTTAAGAGTCAGGTGGATGCTGCAATCAAACCGGTGAGAGTCCACTACCATTGCTTCGCCACGAAAGAAGATCCTATATCTGACAGAGGGCTAATATCCAGAATATATAAAGAACTAAAGAAATTAAAAAGCAACAAATCAAGTAATCCAATTAAAAATGGGGTACAGAGCTATACAGAGAAATCTCTGTAGAGGAATATAGAATGGCAGAGAAACAAAGAAAAACTCAATGTAATATAAATAATAAATGTAATATAAAAATAAAGATAATATAAAGCAATAAAAATTAATATAATAAAGCAAGGAAAGAAGGTAGGAAGAGAGGAAGGAAGAATAAAAAGAATGAAAAGTGATATTACACTTGTAATTCCCATTACTGGGAACATTGAGACAAAAGTTAGGAGGGCAAGGTCAGCTCCAGTGATATAGGAACTTCCAGGACACTTTGGAATACATGAGACTATCTCTCAAAAACAAACAAACAAATAAATAAATAAATAAATAAATAAATAAATAAATAAATAAATAAATAAATAAATAAATGAGGATATCCACCCATTCAGTGATATTTGCACAACAGGTACTGACTGATCTTCATGGGTCTTAAGAAATAGAGACAAAGTCTAGCAAATCTGCTATAAGTTAGTGAAGGGGGTGAATATCACCAAAACCTAGAAAATTCTCAAAGAGATAATAGTTTTTAAATTTTAACTTTAAATTTTATTCAGGTTCTGGCTATTATTAATAAAGCTGCTATGAACATGGTTGAATAAATGTCCTTATTGTGTACTGGAGCATATTTTGGATATATGCCTAGGAGTGGTATAGCTGAATCTTGAGGTAGCACTATTCCTAATTGTCTGAGAAAGCACCAGATTGATTTCCAGAGTGGTTGTGCAAGTTTGCATTCCCACCAGCAATGGAGGAAGATTCCCTTTTCTCTACATCCTCTCCCGCATGTGTTGTCACTTGAGTTCTTGGATCTTAGCCATTCTGATGGGTATAAGGTGAAATATAAGTGTCATTTTGATTTGCATCTCTGTGATGACTAAGGACTTTGAGCATTTCTTTAAGTGTTTCTCTGCCATTCTATATTCCTCTACAAAGAATTCTCTGTTTAGCTCTGTACTCCATTTTTAAATTCAGATTACTTGATTTGTTGCTTTTAAACTTCTTTAGTTCTTTATATATTCTGGATATTAGCCCACTGTCAGATATAGGCTTAGAGAAGATATTTTCCCAGTCTGTAGGCTGTCATTTTGTTCTGACAACAGTTTCCTTTGCTTTACAGATTTTAAGATTCATGAGGTCCCATTTATTGATTGTTGATCTTAGAGCCTATGCTGTTGGTGTTCTGTTCAGGAAGTTGTCTCATGTGCCAATGAGTTCTAGGCTCTTTCCCACTTTTTTTCTAACTGATTTAGTGTGCCTGGTTTTGTGTTGAGGTCTTTGATCCACTTGGGCTTTAGTTTTGTGCAGGGTGATAAATATGGACCTATTTGCATTTCTCTACATGTGAAAATCCAGTTAGACCACCACCATTTGGTGAAAATGCTGTCTTTTTACCAGTTTATGGTTTTGGCTTCTTTGTCAAAGATCAAATATTCATAGGTGTATGGGTTTATTTCTTGGTCTTCAATTGGTTTCCATTGATCCACCATTCTGTTTCTATGCCAGTACCATGCAGTTTTTATTACTATTGCTCTGTAGTACAGTTTAAAATTAGAGATGGGGATGCCTCATAGGATCTGTTGTCGTTTTGGAAATTACTTTTTTTTTCCACATGAAGTTGAGAATTGTTCTTTGAAGGACTGTAAACAATTGTGTTGGTACTTCAATGGGAATTGCATTCAATCTGTAGATTGCTTTGGGCATGATGGCCATTTTCACTATGTTAATTCTACTGATCCATGAGCATAGTAGATCATTCCATTATCTTCTACATTTTTTTTCTTCAGAGACTTGAAGTTTATTTTTTTGAACAGGTCTTTTACTTGCTTGGTTAGAGTCACACCAAGGTACCTAATGTTATTAGTGGCTGTTGTGAAGTGTGTTTTTTGAATTTGAAAATATTAAGAAAATTGCAATGTAAAATATAATGGAGGAATAAATCATTAACCAAAGATAAATATTACATCTATTATTTCATTCACATTTTCAAATTCTTAAACATGTTATTATTTTACAACAAACAAACTGTGGCTCATTTTTTTTGTAGTCTAGCCTTCTTTATTTTTTGCTACCTTTGTTCATGCATGTTGAGTAGTGGCCAGACAATGGCACTTCATTTATTGGGATTGAAGTTATCTTTTGTGAGATGTCTCACATGGACCAAATTCCTGTCTCCTCAAAGAAACGTGTCCTTTTAACTACTGAGACATAGCTCTAAACCTTTAGACGCATTGCTGAAAATTTATATTTTTTCTAATATATGTCATTGTAATGTATGTCATTTTCCATTTTTTGCTATTAGTTCTGTTTTAAATTAATTTTTTCCAGAGATAATGTGAGTGAAATTTTTCTGATTCTTACATATTTGAAATATTTTTATTTCTTTGTCTTTAAATACTGGTGCTGTGCTTTGGTGGTATTTTTATTTTATAGACAATTTTTGAAAATGTCTATGTTCTTTTCATTATTATAGTTAAAATGTTCATACTCCTATGCTCAACTTCATACAATAATTTTCTTTAATATAAATTTGTATCTTTTTAGTGAAATAAATTTTATTCTCTGATTGATTCAATTATTTTTATTACATTTTTGTTCAGTTTTTATTTATTGCAGCTACTGGGAAAATCTTACAACATTTGAATGAACTTTATAAATGATTATGTTATACCAGACACCTAGGCAAGATGTTCCTACTGTTTCAATAGTGACATTATTGTTATGGGAAAATTAACTGCTTTCTGATTGGGTTTTAGTCTTTCTCCACAGGAATTAATTTTATACATTTGCAAGGAACACAATACAGGACAGTAGAGAACAAAAAAAGTGAGCCTAGGTTAGAAGTGTAGACAAAGTCAACACTTTAGTAATCATTCTAAAGTGTATCTGAAACACATCATAGAACTTTTGTTTTGGGTTTTTTTTCACACAAAATTCTTTCAAAGAATAAGAATAGAAAGAAAGTAGAGTTGAATTATTAAAATAAAAAATTTAAGTAATTAGTTAATGCAAAAGCTTAAGAAATGTTAGAAATGATCTTTTGAAAAAGACACTAAACACAAGCCATGAGAGAAATGCAAATCAAAATGATCCTGAGATTTCATCTTACACCAGTCAGAATGGCTAAGATCAAAAATTCAAGTGACCTCTCCATTGAGTTCCTAGACTCATCTTTGAATGGGTGTTTTCATTTTTCTAGTTTTTTGAGACAGAATTTCTCTGTGTAGCCCTTGCTCCTTGAGATCTCAAAAGAAATAAAAATGAGTAAGAAATATCAAGAAATGCAAATTCTGGAGGGGCATAGCAAAAAGGGAAACTTCATTCACTGTGAGTAGGATTACACACTGGTAACAGCCACTATGAAAATCAATGCGGAGTATTCTTTAAAAAAATCTTACAAATAGCATTGTAGAAAAGTGAAATTAAGGAAATATCCAAAAAGATATTTATAATTACTAAATGCTGTACAATTAAAATACCTTTGGAATATATATGCAATCTCAGGACCCTTTGATGATCAATATTGCCATAGGTCAATGCATTCTGATGTTTTCTACACATAAAACACAAATCAAGGGTCAGCACATGCTGGTGAGAATGTAGAAAAAGGAGAAAACTTCTCCATTGCTGGTGTGAGTATAAGCTTGTACAACCTCTCTGGAAATCAGTCTGGTGCATTCTCATAAAATGGGGACTAGTACTGCCACAATACGCAGCTATACCACTCCTAGGCATATACCCAAAAGATGATCCACCATACAACAAGGACATTTGCTCAGCTATGTTCACAGCGACTAATAGCCAGAAACTGGAAACAACCCAGATGTCCCTCAGTTGAGGAATGGATACAGAAGTTGTAGTACATTTATATAATGTAATATTATACAGCAATTAAAAAAGAAGAAATCATGAAATTCTCAGGCAAATGATGGGAACTAAAAAAAAATAATCTTGAATGAGGTAATCCAGAAGTAAGACACACATGGTATATACTCGCTTATAAGTAGATATTAGACATATAACATCAGATAAACTTACTAAAATCTTTTTACCTAAGGAAGGTAAGCAAGAAGGAGGACCCTAGGAAAGATGATCAATCCTCATTCAGGAAAGCAAATGGGATCCTGCTAAGTGAGGTAACCCAGACTCAAAAAGCCCCACATCATAAGAGGATGTTAGCCATTTGGTAAAGGATAACTATACTACAATCTACAGACCCAAAGTAGCTAAGTAAGAAGGAGAGAGAATGGGAGGATGCCAGATAACAAGGAGGGCCAAAGAGACAGTGCCAGAATGTGACTCAGAAGGGGTAATAGAATAGATGCAGAAGTTAATGAAGAGAGGGAACTGGGAAGGAGATTGAATGGGGAGGAAAACAAAGGTAGGGGTCAGATGTGGGGAGAACAGGGGGTGGAGGTGAGAGGGCTGGGAACAAGAACAGAAAATGAGGTGACACATATCTTTGTCAGGCTGGAGGGTTGTGACAGTGTAGGCTCCTGGGAGGATATGTGTGTGACTCTAGCTGAGATTCCTAAAGGTGGGGGGGAGGGTATTGGACATGAAGACTTAAGTGACTACCTGCTAGACAGGCAGAACTAGTGGAAGGATGGGAACAACAACCAACCAACAAAACCTGTGATCCCAAAATTACTCTGCCTACAAGAAGTGCAGTGTAAAGAGGGAACAAAGATACAGGGAATGTCCAAACAATAATTGGCCCAACCTGAGATCCACCCCACTGTAGACAGCTATCCCTTGACACTATTAATGATGCTCTGCTATGCTTGCAGACAGGAGACTAACTTGACTGTCATCAGGGAGACAGATTTTTAAAAGTTATTTTATTCAAATATATGCAAGCCATTGAAGCATGGTCTTCAGTGAGTATAACTTTTTTTCACAACATCCAAAGTATATTTAGCTACATTGTATAATGGATCCATACAGAAAAATCATAAGACAATCATGAAGTACCAGAAAGGCATGCACACTACCTCCCCATATAATTTTTAGGACCAAGACCTTGTTTCATGTAGTTCTGACTACCTTTCTTCACATCCATTTGTTTAGGTTTATACAGACCTCACTGTATATTATTTTTGAATAATTTAACCTGACAAGTATGGCTATCTGCCTGTCCACATATCTCCCAAGATATATGTGAGAGAATTATGTCACAAATAAAAATATCTAAATTCCCCTGGGCTGTCTCTTAAAACCAGATCCAGTAAAAATAATTTTAAAATATATTTATTCCTCTTTCAGATTTATTTCTGCATCACTCAATATGAAAAACAAGAAGATATTGATTAGACTCCTGGGAGAGTTACACTGAATGTGCACAGGATTCATTTTACTGCATCCTAAACTGCAAAGGCAATTTCATCCATATTATTTTTCAAACAATTTATGGTACCAACTCTTTCAAGGCAGTCCCAAGAAAACTTTAGTCAATAATGACTGATTCTTTAAGAACAAGCCAGCAGCACAATTCTGGTAAATTTTGGACAGTGGAAGTGACTGAGTTTAAAGCTGAGAAGGCACTGGCATGTGACCAAGAAAAAGCATGAGTAGATCAAATACCCTTTCCCTGTAACTGGAATGCTAGTTTTTGCCCGCATCCATATGTTTTCACGAAAAGCTTCTCCAGAATTTTCATACCTCTTCCTGTGTTAAAGAACTCTATAATGGGCTTCTAGGCCCTACTGTAATTTCTTTGTAGCAGTAATTTTTGTTTTTCAAAGTCCCCCCTCCCCAATAATGTGAAGGAACATTGTGTAAAGTGACTACATCCGTTATTTTTACATCATTATTATCTTCAGCTTTTAACAAATTCTGACACTTACTAGGCACTGAATATATAAACAAATAAACAAATAAAAGATCCCAAGGAAAGTATTTTGAATTCAGTATAACAAATCCTCTTCCTCCTCCTGCTTCTTTTTGATTTTTTGTTTCATATGTTATGTCTTCCATTTATAAAAAAAATCATATTTACTATTCATTACAATTTATTCACTTTGTATTCCGGGTATGACACACTCCTTCTCCTCTAAATCACACCCTTGCTTCCTCTTCAACTCCTTATGCCCACGCCCTACTCCACTTATAGGGAGGTCCTCCTTCCTTTCTATCTGACTCTAGCATTTCAGGCCTCATCAGGACTAGTTGCATGCTCTTCCTCTATGGCCTGGGAAGGCTGCTCCCCCCTTAGGAGTAAGTGATCAGAGAACCTGCCACTGAGTTCATGCCAGAGACAGCCCCTGATCATATTACTAGGGAACAGAACAGAAGCCTACCACAGAGGTCCTTTGAAACACTTTACTTATCAAGGTATTAAAGAAGAACGTGAGATTCATTGCCAAACTTTGGCCAGCGTGCATGAAATTTTGTGAAATAAGGGGGAGAAGACTTGAAGACTGAGTATATGGGCTACATCTGAGCAGGGGTTGTAGATCCTCTCAATGCATGGCCCATGGTTGGGGTATCAGTCTCGGCAGGGCCCCCAGGGCCCAGTGTTTTTTTGACCCGCTTGGTCTTCTTTTGGAGCTCCTGTCCCATCCAGGTCTTTCTATCTCCCCCTTCTTTCTTCAGGAATATAGATGTTTGTATGTTTATCCTACATTATATGGCTAATATCCACTTATGAGTGAATATATACCATGTGTGTCTTTGTGCTTATGAGTTACCTCACTCAAGATGATATTTTCTAGTTCCCACCATTTGCCTACAAATTCCATGATTTCCTTGGTTTTAATATCTGAGTAGTATCCCTTTATGTAAATGTACCACAATTTCTACATGTAGACATCCAGTTAGAACAGCGAGATTTTTTGAAGATGCTGTCTTTTTTCCATTGTATGGTGTTGGCTTTTTGGTCAAAAATCAATATCCATAGGTGTGTGGGTTTTCTATCTTTGTGATTTCTTTACTGATTCTAAATCTGTTTTCATTTCCTCCTCCCTACCACGCCCCCCCTTCATGTCCTGATCCCTAGCCACCAGAGTGGCCTCCCTGGGCACCTGCTCATCTCAAGCTCTTCCTGTGCTTCTTGCCAGTTCTTCACCTCTCACATGTCTGTAATCACTGGGGCTTTGTCTTCATCTGTTTGAATGTGGATTTCTATCTTTCCATGATGACCTCTACTTTTTGTTTATTTCCTTGCTATATGCCACTACATATAACTCTGTGTGTTTGGCTATATTTGCCCATATTTCTTTGAGACATTTGTTCGTTTCTTCTTTACGTGCTTCTAATAACTGGATAAGGATAGCTTTAAAATGATTTTCCTATGTTTCAAATGAATTAAAATGTCCATTGATTTTGGGGGTTGCTGGTAAAACCATGCTGTCCTGAATTTTGTTGAATATGTTCTTACCCCAACCTCTAGCCATCTGCTTATTGTTTTCTTACCTTTGCTGTTTATTCTTGGAGTCTGTATTTCAGACCAGGTCCCTCTCTCTGGACTCCTGAGTAGTCTTCAGGACGATGAGAGAAGTCCACCAGTTCAAGTGTTGATGTTGGTGTTCCAGCTGTAGCTAAGTGAGGAAGGTGGCAGGTGCATGTGTGCAATCATGGAAGTATGAGTGGAAGTGTGCCTTGAAGGACAGGGTGCTAGAGAGTGTGGATGCCTGGATGCGTAGAGTGTAATTCTGGTTCTGGTGCCATTTGAATGTACAGCTGACCTGTAAGCCACAGTGGCCCTGTCTTACTGCCTTACTGTCTTCCAGGTATTCAGATTTCTCTCTGTTGCACCAACTGGTCTCCAGAAGCAGAGAGAACAAGCTAGAGACAGAGTATGAGAGGGAAGCAGAAGGTTAAAACATATTGCCAGAATTAGTTTGAGGCCAAGCAGAGCAATTCAGTCAGAAGTTAATAGAAGCCAGTTTGAATCAGTCAGTTTGGAGAGGAGTTTAGGACAGGACAGCTGAGTTAGACCAGCCAGTGCAAGCTCAAAAAGAGCTAAAAAGGACTGGGGACAACTCTGATCTCATCCCCTAATCTGAGGAAATAAAACAACCTTTACCATCCCATACTTGTATACATTATATTTTGGTTATATCTATTGACACTTCCTTTGGACTCTCACCCAATACATATTCTCAGCTCACAAAATTTGTCACCCTTTATGTGAACTGTTTTGCTTATTCTTTCAAGTAATTCATCAATTTCAACCAAGCTGTCAAGTCTGCGCAATTATTTTTCTACCCTGACAATCTTGTTGGAGAAGGTGTGTCACTGGAGTTGAGCTTTAAGATTTCAAAAGCCTATATCTGTCCCAGTCTTGCTGTCTCTGGAATAGGTTTGAGTTCTCAGCTCCACTGCAGAAAGGACACAGATATTCCAACAAAGTTATACCTTCTAATCCTTCTAAAACACTTCTCTCAATTATGGTCAATTGTTGAAATATAGGAGCCTGTGGGGGATATTCTCATTCATACCACCATGATAATTGTGGATCTGGGAAGCATTGGCTGAGAGGAGTGAATATGATCAAATTCCATTAAACAAATTTCTCAAGGAATGCTCTGTGTGTGTGTGTATGTGTCTGTGTGTGTGTGTGTGTGTGTGTTTGTAAAACCTTTTGGCATCTTTCTAAATGACTATATACTTTATGTAATTGAGTCCATTTATTTGATATATTATATTTATTGATTTTCATATTTTGAACTGTCCTTCTATACCTGAGATAAAGTCTAGTTGATTATGATGAACAATTAACTGGATAGTTCCTTGAATTTAGTTTGAAATATTTTTGTAATTTGTTTTGAGGAAGCAATTGTTTAAATTTAATTAGAATCCGTGACAAAACAAGAAAAAAAATAAGCCCAAACGATATACAGACAGAAGATAAGACACAATTCATCCCCCATCACATCTCTGTCCCTTTTGTGGTGACAATTAGGGGTGAGACAGAGCAGTGCAGGAGGGCTTTGCACCTCAGTCTGACCCAGCAGGCCCACATGGGAACCCTAAAGCAAGTCACAATTTAGCCTAGGGGACAGAGGATAGGGATGGGGACAGACATTTAAGGAGAGGCTCAGAAGAGACTCTACTTCCTGACAGACTTATCTTTCTAAGAGCCAGAAGCCCATCAAATCAAGGGCCATACCCATGACTGCATCCATGTTTGAGAAGCAGCTTCAATGAGGTAGAATAAAAAAATATTATTAGGGCAGAATCACAGGCACATTTTTAGGAGGTCAAACCAGAGCTTGCAAAACAGGGCCCAAATGAGAGTTGGTGACAAAGGTCCTGAGTGAGAGGATCAGTAACAACAGGACTTTCTCTTCCTGTCTACTACCCCTTCAATACTGCTTACAGGGCCCTGCCTTCAGAGGAGTTTAGTGCACAAAGCAGTCTATCCCTGTTATTGACTTCCAAATGTCCTAGGCAAGCAGAGAAGGCCTGGCCTCTGACACCTACTCGAGCAGTCTTTGTGAAGAAGACAGTATGGGAAGAAAGAAGACAGGTTCAACTGGCTCAGATGCAGGATGATGAGGTGCTTGGTGAGATTGAGTCCCTATGAACTAGGGGACAGCAATGGAGGCAAGCAAATGGTTAAAGTATTGGGAGAAGTTTCTCACAAAATTCTTTCGCAGCTGCCATTTCCTCGGGAAGAATATGTGCATAACACCAGAGTATATCTTGAACTGGATGTTGGCAAGTAGGGCAACAGACCAGAGCTTCTCAGTTGTCAGAGGTCAAAACTCTACGAATATCATGGTATCAGCTTGCCTTGGCACTGCTCCTGTCCTGTTGCTTGTTTTCTCCTCCACTCAATGTTGTTCATCCAAATGAGCATTGATCATACCAACCTGGGTCCTCCTTCCTGTATATCCTCCCTAGGTGTGTAGATTTCAGCTTGACCTTCCTATCCTATAGGTCTATATAAGTGAGTATATACCATATGTTTCTTTCTGCTTTGGGGATACCTCACTTAGGATGATCGTTTCCAGGTCCCACCATTTGCCTGCGAATTTCATGATTTCTTCCTTTTTAATTGCTGAGTAGTATTCCATTGTGTAAAAGTACCA
>JAQQSO010006949.1:0-10972 GCA_028658305.1 Pachyuromys duprasi | reverse complement strand
ACCTACAGAGATGTCCTGCCAATACTATCTTATCCCTCCTCTTGTGCTGTGCCTAGTAAACATACTGATGTTCCAGATTGCCATGGTAGTGATAGCTGTTTAAGACCCCACCTGCTTCCAGCCTCATTGTTTGAGCCTCTGTGTATCTATTGTTTCCTTGATTCCTTTTTGTTCCTAGACATAGATATGGGATGCAAGCCATGAGGAATGTGGCAATAAAATAGAAACTAAGGGAGAACAGGAAAAAATGAAGCACATAGGTCAGAGTAGATTCCAGGCACTAGCACTCACCACTTCTTCATTCAGAGACATGTTATCTCCTCGGTCTTAGCTCATTCACAGTAATTGGTCATAGTAAGACCTCATTAGCTTATACCTCCAATACACAAAAAGCACTAAACAGGCACATGGAAGTGTACACATCCTCCCACCACAAATAACACTTTCAATCTAGCAAGAACTCAAATCAAATCCACGGACAATATTATTAGAAAACATTGACAATACTTCAGTTCCTTCATAATAGTATTGGCTATGGACCTATTAGCAAAACATACCCTAATCAAATGTGGCAGAGGAGACACTAGCCGTCAACTATCAAAATAAAGGCTGAAGTGTAGAGCCTGGCCACTCCCGTCCACCCAACCAGGTGCTGAGCAGAGGGAGGGAACCCGGAAGAACTGTGCTTTGCTTCTCCCAGACTAGGATCTGGGAAAAGAGAAACCTGTAGGTTTGTTGTTTTTGTTGTTTTGTTTGTTTGTTGTCATTATAATATGCCTAGACCCAGTGTCTGATAGTCAGATGTAGTTCAGCACTTACTAATAACAGAGTGAAGGTGTGTTTTTAAATCATGGTCTTTCATTTTGAATACCTCAGATGCCTATAACCTGTAACTGTGGCAAAGTTCTTTCTGTACCCTAAGTCTGAATGGTTCTCTGAAGTTGTTTAAAGTTGCTGTGGAATTTACTTTAGAAATAAAATATAACCCCAAGGCTTACATTAAAAACTGGCCAAGAACTCAGACAAAAATTGTTAAAACTTCATCTTTTCATATCTCATGATGAATGGGGCAGTAGGCTGTTTTTCCAAATAATCTTAAAAGGCCTACAGCAGGACTGAAGAAAAATTATCATAGAAAATAAGTTTCAATGGATGAGGTACCAATTTTCTATCTGACAGAAATGAGACACAGGATTAGTTCCATAATACTTACTATTAAACTATTTCAGAATAATATTCCTAGCAGAACTATGCATCAGGAGGAACAAGATTTGTATCACAAAGACCTTGACCTCAGTAACTATTTATACATGTAAGAAAAGAGAGAAGGTTACTTATAGATCACGAGAAAGTAAATTTCTGCAACAGAAAACTCCAAATAGTACACTCACTGACTCACACACACACACACACACACACACACACACACACACACGTGTGTGTCAGAGTGCAATGTGTGTGAGAAATACATGTGTAATTGCAGCATTTACCATGATTTACATGACTTTAAGCACACTTGTAAGTGCCAGCCTGCATTTTCATGGCTTTGATTCTAGGTAATTACTTTTATAGCTAAAAGACTTTTAATGTCTTTTATATTACTTTTGGCCTTAAACACAATTGCTTTTGATTTTTAGCTTCTTCTATGCTTAACAATATAGAAAAGAAGAGTTGTACCCAAAAATAATATTCTTGAAAAAAAAATATTGCTCTAAGCTGATTAAAGAAGAGTGGCTAATTTGCGTAGCAAGACAGAGCCACTCCTGTCTGAAATAGCTGTGGAGCTGCTGTCGCTGAGTGCCACGTGCTCTCCGTAAAATCATGTTCCAGGTACCAGCTGAGTGCTCATCAACTCCTCTGCTGCTGTCACCTGGACGACCTGGTAGTCACATCATAGCGCCTGGCTCAACATTAGAAACAAATGTCGTCTGTGATATTCTTTGACCATTTTGATGGAAAAGTAAATCCTGCTCTGTGTTTTTCTTGGTTCTCAGGATGCTCTCTGCCAGCATCTCCAAGTTTGAAGGAATATAGTTTGGCACTATGATCACAGTTGGCTATAGCTAACTGACTCAGCCTTGGAATGTGAGTAGCAGTGTTCTGAACATCAAATCTCAAACAGCTTCCATCTCCAATCATAGTTTCAAATACTGATCCTGTATCGAGAATAACTAAAATTTAAATATCTCATAAACCTTATTCTCTTTTCTTGTAAGATGGCATTGTTTAAAGTATCTGCTACATGAAAAAATACTTTTTCTGAGGCAAACTTTAAGCTCTGGGAACGCCAAATGATGTATACTAGTACCACTTAGATTTCTTTATATCAGAATAGTTAACATTTTATAAAAAATAAAATAATACTAAAACCTGACAATGGAGAACATCATTTGAAAACCAATCTGTCATTTCTTTTACTGAAAACAGAATTTATCATACACCATAGTCTGATTATAGTTTTCCATTTCCATATTCCTCTGGTATTCACCCTAGCCCCCCTTCCATCCATATCCAGACCCTCTCTGTCTGTCCTTGGCTTCACCCAGCACCTGAAGGAAACAGATGCACAGACCCACAGCCAAGCGTTAGACAGAGCTTGGGAAGTCATACGGAAGAGTACAGGGAATGAATGAGGGAACTGGTGGGGTCAATGACTCCACAAGAAGACCTACAGAGTCAAATAACCTTGCCACATGCGGGCACACAGAGAATGAACCACCAACCAGAGAGCATGCATGGACTGGTCCTGGGCACCCTGCACATATGGAAGAGATGCACAGCTTGTTCTCCATGTGGATCCCCCAGAAACTGGAGCAGGGGTCATCTCTGTCTCTGAGGCCTTCATTTGGATCTCATTCCCTTAACCGGGCTGCCATGTCTGGCCTCAATGGGAGAGGATGCACCTAGTCCTGTAGTGACTTAATGTGACATAGTGGCTTGACACCAATGGGACACCTCCCCATTCTCTGAGGAGAAGGTGAAGGGAAAATGGGGGAAGGGCTTATGGAGGCGGGTGGTTGGGAGAGAAGAGGGAGGACCAAGATCAGGATGTAAAATGAATAAAATATACTCATTCATCTATTTGTTTATTACAATTTATTCACTTTGTATCCCTGCTGCAGCCTCCTCCTTCATCTCCTTCCACTCCCACCCTCCCTCTCTCTTTTCCCCCTATGCCCTTTCCATAGTCCTATCAGGTCTAGGGGAGGTCCTCCTCCCTTTCCATCTGACCCTAGACTATCAGGTTTCATCAAGGCTGGCTACATCATCTTCCTCTGGGGCCTGGCAAGGCTGCAATCCCCTGGGGGAGGTGATCAAAGAGCCAGCTACTGAGTTCATGTCAGAGACAGCCCCTGCCCCCCTTACTAGGAAAGCCACTTGGAAAATGAGCAGCCTATGAGCTTCCTCTGAATAGGGGGCATAGTTCCTCTTCGTGTAAGGTCCTTGGTTGGAGTATCAGTCTCTGCAGGACACCCTGGGCCCAGGTTTCTGGCTCTGTTGTTCTCCTGTGGAGTTCCTGTCACTTTCAGGTCTTTATATCACTCTCCTCTTCCATAAAGTTTCCAGCACCCTAACCAGAGTTTGCCTCTGAGTCTCAGTATTTCCTTCAATACCCTGGTGGGTAGAGTCTTTCAGAGTTTCCCTGTGGAAGGCTCCTGTCCTGTTCCTTGTCTTCTTCTACTTAAAATGTCTATCCTGTTTATCCTTCTTAATGAGGATTAAGCATCTTCCCTAGAGTCTTCCTTGTTGTTTATCTTCTTTTGGACTATAGATTTTAGTATGTTTATCCTGTATTATATGACTAATATCCACTTATAAGTGAGTATATACCATACGTGTCTTTCTGGTTTTGGGTAACCTCACTCGGGATGATCTTTTCCAGTCCTTTCGAATAAATACTTTTTTTAAAAAAAGAGTCTTTGGCAGATACAAATAATCTAAAGATATTTATATGAAACAATGATGGGGCTTCAGGGCTAGTTTATTGTTTAAGAACACTTGCTCTCACAGAAGGCTGAGCTTCTATTCCAAGAACACTCACAGTGGCTCACAATCATCCAGAATTGCTGCTCTAGTATATTCTATACCTGTGTCTCTGGGTACCAATCGATCATGCACATGCTATACAGTCATATGTGATAACACACAATACAATAACATAAACAAATTTAACAATTAAAAGGAGAAAGGTATAATAACCAGGTGGACCTTCAACTAATAAAATTTTCATAACAAGTTTAGAAAACATGGGGAAAAGAGAAAAACAAACAAACAGAAAAACAACAACCACATATACCCAAAGCAGAGACTGAAGTAAGGCAGCTGTGAACTGAGGAAGCTGTATGGTTTACCAGAAGTTTCAAGAAGAAAGGGATGATCTATGGGTCATTTGAAATCAGTAGGGCCTGGTTAGCCACTGGATCTTAGACTATGGGCGTCAGGAACTAAAAGGGGATATGTTTTTGTTGGTATAAGTCATTGAGTATGTCTTTGATCCTTACGGCATTGTAAGAAGTGAAGGAAGACGGATCTTATATGTGCAGTGCGCAAACAGTGACAAACAGCTTCTAAGACACAGTGAGGCTCCAACTTTAGATAATGTGGATCATCTTAATCAATTAGAGACTGAGGTTTTTAAAACCAGATTTTACTTAATGCAGGACTGCGCGTTTCTTCTGAATCTTTGTCCTAGTGCACCACTTCCTTGTAGCCACAATCAAAATCTTAAGATATTTATGAGGGTTTTTTTTTTTCCTCCCTCAGGAACCTTCATGAAAACTTTAGGAATCTCATATAGTTTTCCACTCAGAGAGTGAGAAATGGAATTTAACATCCTTAACTCACTTAATATCAATACTTTATTTCTTCCCACCCTATAGTTTGGCCCTATCACTTTTCAAATGGGAGTTCTTCATTCAAATTCATTTTTTTGGTGTTGTTGAGACAGTGGCTCTCTAGTGTACAGATCTGGTTGTTCTGACAATTGCTTTGCAGATCCCCCAGGCATCGAATTCCCAGAGATGCTGAGGGTAGGGACTAGAGGTGTGCACCACCATTCCTAGCTACACTCATTCTCATTTACCATCCTCAAGTTTAATTAACTTATTCATAGTTTTTCTGTTATTTGTCTGTGAGAAAGCCCATTATTTGCCTTCATTTATTAAAAAGTGATAGAGAAACAAACTGTAAAATCAAGCTCACTAAGAAGCTGTGCCTGTTGTCAAATGCATGTTGCCATCAATAAACTGTAGAATATTTCTCCATGAGGATCCATGAAGATCTGACTTTTGTTCATATTTTGTACTGTCGAACATACAGGCACAGTTTCAGGTTATTCCAAAATAGAACAGTCTTGAAGCAGCTAGTACTTTTACATGAAGCTCCTGGCCCTTCGGTGAAACAAGTAAGCAGTAAAGAAACGTGGAAAACCTAGGTCTCTGATAAATGGGAATATGAACTACTAGAATTTCACCTGTCTCCTTAACAATGTTGATGTTTCTAGACCTTTATGACCTCACTTAGAACTTCAGAGAATGATTAATATGGTCAAAATTAGTGATTCATGTTTGTGCTCATATCAGACATATGTCAGCCACACAACTTCACTACAGTTTATAATACTGAAGCACAGGGTCTATCTTCTCACCAGAATTCCTAAGCAAATACAAATGAACACGGATTCTAGTCAGCTCTTTGAAAGGTCGCTTACACAAGAGCAGGATAATTATATCTTACCTATTTTGTTATTTGACCTTTCTTGGCTAATACTTCTACTTGTGCCTTCTCTATCTTTTGCCCATCTTTTGATGTCATATTAAGTTTGCTTAGAGCTCTATAAATATTTCTTCTACTGATGATATGAGTCGTGTGACAGCTAACAGCTTACATTATTTGCAGTCACTGCTCTTTAGAGTGAAACAAGAAACCATCAAGTACAGTCATATACTCACAGTAGTACACAACATACTCTAGTCCTATTAAGGAAGAATAACTGTTATGATTATTTAATAGCATTGAAAATGCCTGTTATTAGCTATATATCCATATATTGATGTATGGATTTTTGAGATATGCCACTTCTAATGGGTATGAGAACAACTCATTTTTCAATCAAGCATAATTTTCAGGGCTAGGATACTCAAAGAACGACTTGCCTTCTCATCAGATTTATTGGATAGTATTATTTTCCAAATCTCACACTTATATGTAATCTGTATTAGTTTCAAAGTAGTGCTTATATTTGTAAGCCTTACTTCATCTTTATGAGCAACAATGACAATTATAGACGACTGAGAATGTTGGCCGCTGGTAAAATAACTTACCTTATAAACAACAGGACCAGAGTTCAGATCCCTAGAAATATATAAATGTGGTAGCTCAGCTGTAACTCCAAATTCAGAAGGTGGAGAAGGGAAGCTCAGAGCAAACTGGCTAAGAAAACTGTTTATACGAGTGATCTCTGGCTTTCCTTTAGAGACCATAAACTTGGTGAATAAGGCAGAGGAGAAATGAAGGAAGATTCTAGGTACCAAATTCAGGCCTTCTCTTTCTCTCTCTCTCCCTCTCTCTCTCTCTCTCTCTCTCTCTCTCTCTCTCTCTCTCTCTCACCTTACTGCACATACATGTGATATACACATTAGTCCATCATACACACAAACAAACACACAAGCACCACTCCACATATGCATATGATGTATACATGAGTACATCACACACAAACACGCCATTCAGACTCAGACATGTGAAAAGAAGAAAAGAAAAACAGGAAAGATATGCAAAAGTATGAATTAACTGCTTTATGTATTGATTTGGGAACATCATTTGGAGGACTCAAGAACATAAATTTGCATTTTTGGCAGTTTCTCTTCTGTGTTTTCAGAGTGGTAAACACTGGCCAGGGTTTATGAAACACAGAACTTTTGTGAATATCTGTGTTATGGCTGGAGTAAGACATTTTCCCATGAAAAGTTGTGAAACTTGATGCTAAATGTGATGAAGCTGATCAGTGTTGGTTCTCCACAGTATTTTCTTCTGTGAAGAAGACTGTTCTCATGAGTGGGTTGCTGGCAACTCCACTTTGAGTCCTTTCTACCTATGCTTTTGCATATCCACGGCTTTCCACCGTAAGCATGTAAAGTCACTGTCACGTTATGACAGAGCACTGGGCCCTGGCCAGAGGTGATTGCCCACACTAAATAACTCATCTCCCTAAAACATGAGCCAACTCCAACATACTTTTTGTTTGTAGTGTCATCTCATGAAAGGATTTCATTCTATATGTGTGCCACTCCTGTTGTGTTTTCTTCATTCTGCAACTAACTTCTTCATTAGCCTAACTCTGTAGCCATTGTCAGTGATGCAGTGGAAATAATTTGTATAATAATGCTCCTTTATCTTACATAAGTGCTCCTGTGTTCATAGGCTTCTCGTTGGTCTCACTTCTTCAGTCAGAAATGATATCTTGTTTCTATGAACAACAGAAATGCCTTATTAGCCACTTTGGCAGGTCTTCCTCTAGAATTATTTTAGTTGTGCAACAGTAAAGGTAACAGCCTACTCTTAGTCTATAGTTCATGGTTAAACTGCATGTTGCCTCAAATCAAAGTCAGATGCCTCCACTAACACACGTCATCGAAACAGCAGAGCACACATAAAAGTTGAATTTTTCAGTGAACAAGAAGCCCAAAGACCAGCATCTCTAAAGACTAAAGGCTCTTAAACTAACAATTCTAAACCTCAGAGAAGAAAAGTTTCCAGTTAGAAGCCAAGATTCATCTAAGAAGCAATCTTCTAACACATAGAATTCCATTCATTCCCATTTCTTTTCAATATTCAAATTTGAAATTGACTAGATATTCATATTTAAAAGAATATGAGTCCCTTGGGGATAACCAAATTTTCATAAATTCAGGTACATATGGTACTTCACTGCAGTTTCTTTTTGTTGATTTGAGTTCTGAATTTAGCGGGTATAGTGCAGGAAGGAGCTACACCCAAAAAGAGAAGAACTAGAAGTTTAGACCACAGTTTGATATTCACATAAGCTAACATTAGACCTGAAAATGCAACAGAAGAAGGAAAAAAAATATGCACCAGGATACAGCATATTCAACCGAAAGTAGGTCACTGATGGCTTTACAATGTGTGAAATACGGGAATAATTAATCATTTACTAGTGGTCACCTCTGCTTCATAACTCACAAGATGGATTGCAGTGGAACAGACAGCTCTATGGCTTGAAATGTCACAAGTTAATTCTGTTTCTTTGCTGACAGGGAAAAAAAAAACGATGAAAAGATGTGATTTGGGGATTTCATACTTACTCCTATATAGAAGCTTACATAGAGAAAGAGAAAAATTTCAATGTCACATGGCTTCAGAGATGCTCATGGCTTCAGAGATGCCCAGTGAGTAAAGAGGTAGATTACTGTCGTTTGAAACCTGTGGCACCTATTTCACTGTCACTGGGGATTCTGAAATAGCCGTGTCTTTGTCTTCAATTATTGGATTGTAGGTGGGAATGTAAGACTGAAAATAAAACAATCAGGTTTCAGTCTCAAACGATACGGTGAAAACATGAGATTCTTTGCTAACAATCTCCTCCTAAAGTGGACCTGAAGACACTCTTCTACTGAAAGTAAATGTCTGCAAAAGGAGCAGAGTCAGAGTCTGTCTGTACATCAGGTTCTCCTGTCAGCAATCCATTTAGACCCATCTGTGTTTGTTGAAATGCATTACGTGATAAAATGTGAAATCATTCTGTAGACAAATCTCTGAGAATTTTCAAGATTAATTTAATTGTGGAGAGAAGATCCATCATCACTTTTAGACTGAATAAAGAGGAGAAAATGAGCTGAGAATGTTCACTCATCACTCTCTGCTCTTTGGTTGTGGGTTCTCTGTGACCTGCTGCCTATTGCTTCTGCATCTACATCTTCCTTGCCTCTGAGAACTCCATGTCCAAATATATGTTCTCTTCTTTAAGTTAATTTTGTCATTAATGTGTCATGACAATGAGGAAAGTAATTAACAACAGCATGGCAAGAAGCCTCTCTTGGAAGAAAGAAGCATGTTTTTATTGAAAATGGTTGTGGTGGTTTCATGTTATAAGCTCTGATGTACGTGTTTAGTCTGAGATGCTTTTTTAAAATGGTTTATAATGGTATAATATTTTATATCCTTGGTTGATTATAGAAACCCTCAGGGTTTGTCAGAAAATCTGACTCTTTTAATTTTAATTTTTTATATTAATTACACTTTATTCACTTTGTATCCCAGCTGCAGCCCCTCCTTCATCCCCCCCCCCCATCCCACCATCCCTCCGTCATCTCCTTCCATGCTCAGGGGTCTTTTCTGAGACTGATTCTCCAACAAAGGACCATGCATGGAGATAACCTAGAACCCCTGGTCAGATGTAGCCCATGGTAGCTCAGTAACCAAGTGGATTCCCTACTTGGTGCCCTGTCTCTGACACGAACTCAGTGGCTGGCTCTTTGATCACCTCCCCATGAGTGGGGAGCAGCTTTACCAGGCCACAGAGGAAGACAATGCAGCCAGTCCAGATGAGTCCTGATGGGCTAGAGTCAAATGGATGGGGAGGAGGACCTGCCCTATCAGTGGACTTAGTCCGAGTTTCATAGAACCTTTGACTGCCTAATAGGAAGGCTTGGTTAGTCAGCCCTGGACGCCTTATAGCCACACTATTCACTAAGCTGAGAATTCCTTGCTACAAATCTATGTAACTAATCACTATTTTTTCTACTTTACAGCAGCACAGTCAAGCTATCTTATCAGTGGAGCACTTCAACAGCATCTGCTTTGTAATGTAATTTCTCTTGTTTGAAATAGCTTATTTTATATTTGCTGTTTCCCAGATAGCGAGATTTTACGGTTACCAAGGTTCACTATCTGATCTGTATTTTCTCCTTTATATAATCCTATGCCAAGTTTGAGCCTGTATTATTGGCATGAAAGCAATATACACTTTCTAAATTTGTAGCCATGACACTCATTATACATTAAAGCAAAATTCTGTTTATGTGTACTTTGTTTCTTCCTCACTTTAGAAGACAAGTGATATCAAAAGTGCATTTGTCCCAGTCATAAAAGATTTGGAGATTTTATAGAGTTTTTGTGTGAATAAGAAGATTACTTAATTGAGTAATCTTCATTTATGCAGCGAAATAAAATTCATCTTCAGCCTCATAGCCTTAATGATACCGGTCGTTGTTTTAGAAATGAGTGCTTCCACCATGATTTCCAGATATATAATCCATTCGACTACACTTCAATGAGAACTCATTGTGAACCAAGTACTCTGGGCAATGAAGAGAAATTCAGTACAGCAAAATCAACTTTGATTTTGAGACTTTAAAGTATAATAAACATAAAAGAATAGTATTAATATAATTTGCAGTATTTGCAAAGATTCAAAATATATTACTGCTCGACAGGCTTTTATGTATTAACTCTTTTCCCATAAAGTTTTTGTACTCTAATATTTTGTGCACCCTGCAATATTATTCCCATTATTCAGTTGTGGAACTCAAAGAATGAAGAGGTTACCTACAGCACAGAAAAGCTGGCAACTGGAAGCGATAGAATTGCAAATTGAGCAGGGCACAGGGGTCTTTCATGAGACAGTTTCTCCAAGGACCATGTATGGATATGGCCTAGAACCCCTGCTCAAATGTGGCCCATGGTAGCTCTGTGTCCAACTGAAGACCCTAGTAAGGGGAACAGGGACTGTTTCAGTCATGAACTCCATGGCTGGCTCTTTGACCCTCCCCCATACACGCCAGGGAGTAACAGCCTGGCTAGATCCCAGGGGAGGACATTGCAGCCAGCCCTGAGGAGACAAGATGATCTGGGGGCAGATGGAAGGGGAGGAGATCCTCCCCTTTCAGTGGACTTGGAGGGGGCAGGGAGGAGATGAGGGAGGGATGGGGAGAGTGGGAGGGAATGAGGAAGG